>OY720429.1:123738307-124003307 GCA_963082735.1 Pocota personata
TCAAATTCTTCGTATAGTGCATAAATGTAACACGACTACATCTAATTATAGCAATATAGTACTGTCTAACTCAATCTTCATCGAAGAAATGAGCACAGAAGAGATTCATGGTGTATTTAAGCTACTTAAGTTAGGTAAGCCAACACACTTAGGCCAATAATAGGTCCATTGTGATACCACATGGGTTTGAGACGCGACCTCTAGCCTACTCATTGAACCATTTGGAGCTTCCGATGAAGCGTAGAAGGTCCCTAACGTTAATATTATACAGATCATTTAGGTCATTGAAACAAAAGGCTCCTAGTTTCCTTTTGGGAGAGAGCGAAGAAGGTAAAGAATAATTTCTTCCTCCTCCTCGTCCATGCAGCTTCTGCAGAAATCTTTAGAAAAGACGCCAAGCCTTGTTGCACGTTTGTTTGTTAGACAGTGTCCAGTTATGACACCTATAACAGCGCTATTATGCTTTCTATTTAGAGAAATCAAATTCCTAGAGCGTTTCAGATCCAGCATAGGCCAAATCTGTTTTGTCGCTAGACAAGTTGTACTCCGTGTCTACCTAGAATTTGTCTTTACGGTAGCATCCAGCTTTAATTTAAGTTTGCATGTAGCGATAGGCATACCCAGTAAACTTTTGCCTGGAAGGATGGGTATTGTTGTTCCATATCTGGCAAGTTCGTCAGCCTTACAATTCCCTGGAATATCCTTATGCTCCGGTACCCAGTTTAGGTGAATATTAAACTTCTCCGCCATCTCTATAAGAGACTATAGGCAGTCTAGAGCTGTTAAAGATTTTGTTGACGAAGATTCCAGGGATTTGATTGCGGCTTGGCTGTCTGAAAAGATGCGGATATCAATGGACGATATCACGTTTTTCTTTAGCCAAGACAAGACTTCCCTTATTGCCATTACCTCCGCCGGCAACACGCTACAATGGTTTGGGAGACGAATAGGGAGGTTTAAATTAAGCTTATCAGAGAAGATACTACCACCCACCCCGTCGTTAGTTTTTGAACCGTCGGTATAGAAATGTATCGATTTATCTCTCGTAAAGAGTTCTCTGGAAGGGATGGTGACTTGGAAGTTTTTGTCAAAATTTAACTTGGGTATGGTGTAGTCAATGTCTTTAGGTAACATATTGAATTTATTTAAGATGGAGGGGTGGCCATATACTTCTTTGGACCACTGTGAAAGTAGCTTTAAGGCGAATAGCTAAGTTAGCTGCCATTTGCCTGCCATAAATGTCAAGGGGTGTTAAATGAAAATGAATGTCAATGGCTGCGGAAGGTGTAGTCCGCAGTGCTCCGCTAATGCACAGATAAGCTGAACGTTGGACTTTGCTTAGTAACTTCTGGTTTATTGCCTTACCCAAGGCAATTCACCAGACAACTACCCCGTTCATAAGGAACGGTCTAATGACCGAGATATAGAGCCACTGAGTTAGTCTGGGTTGCAAGCTACATTTGCACCCAATGGCTTTTTTGCTAGAGAAGGGTGAGATAGCGGCTTTCTTATCTCTTTCCTGTATTAGTTTCCTAACCAAAATAAGACCCAGATATTTTGTCTCATTGGAGAAAGTTAATCTTGTTCCATTAAGGGATGGAGGGTCAATAGGTGAGATTTTATGTTTCCTTGAGAAGAGGATTAATTCGGTTTTGTGGGATTCACTCCTAGACCACACCGAGCTATCTATCTAGATAGCTTATTCAAAGCATTTTGCAGGAGCTCTTTTAAGGTAGTGAGGTGTTTACTGGAGACTGCTATAGCAACATTCGATCTTATTGACTAACGTATTCATTGCTGTTTCTACTGATTTGCCCTTACAGTATGCATGTTGAGCCGTGGACAGTAGTTATGTGTCAATACTATCACGTAAGTGGATATCAATCAATCGTTCTAGTGTTTTTAGAAGTAAGATGATAGACTAATATGTCTGAGGTCTTTTGGACTGGCATGTGAATATGTACCAGCTCTGGGTATGAATACCACACTGACTTCTCTCCATATATGCGGAATATGGATCAGATCCAGACAGCTCTGAAAAATATTTTTTTAGAACTGGCAGGATGATGTCAGATGATATTTGTAGTTCAACAGGTGTTATGCCATCTGGTCCAGCGGATTTCTTAGGTTTGAAGCTGTGTAGCACCCAAAGGAGTTTGTCCTGCGCAATCAGACTTGAGAGGTTGGTTTTTTGAGCATTTGACTTGATAGAGTCGATATTGTTGGCAGTCAGGGAATTACTTGGGAAGTGTGTATCAATAAGTAAATTTAAAGTATCTACACTAGAAATTTTCCAAAACCCATCTATTTTTAATAAACAGCTGGGCACTGAAAAATTTGTCGAGAGGATTTTCCTCAGCCTAGAGGCCTCAGAAGATTCTTCTATTTTACCACTAAAGAGTCTCCAAGAATTCTCGATGCATCCGGTCGCGTTGCGTCGTCTTCTGTTTTCTATCGCTTTCGGTCCCATAGAACGCTTCGGTTTGGTTGCTTTGGTAGGTTTCCTAGTGTTAGTAGTTTTGGAGACATCCGGATGAACCTCCCCAAGTGGGGGAGAGATTCTCACATCTTTCTTGCATGATGAGCTACGGCTCAGGATGTTCGTTGGATTTGAGTTCCACTCCTCCACCCTCCGATGAACCTCCTCCCTCCTCTCTAGACCCGTACAAGTTAAAGACTTGAAGAATGGTCTATGCGACGAGTTCAGAGAATCTCGGGCTTGGTTCGGATGTCCTTCAATCTCGCATGTCGTTGTCGGGGTTTCTGGATTACCTCTGACTGGCCGGGAAGCAGTCTCCGTACTCATTTCACATGATGAGCTATGGCTCAGGAAGCTTGATGCGTGCGGGTTCTTCTTTCCAGCTACCTGGGAAACTACTTCACCTTCCGCCAGACCTGTACAAGTTAAAGACTTGTTGCGGTGTCTGGTCGAGCTTAGTAGCTTCTTCGTTGACTTCAGCTGTCCTTTGGCCCCTAGTTGCGTCCGTCTCGTTTTTGGGGCTTGTGGTCTGTCTTTGTCTCACATGATGAGCTATGGCTTAAGATGTTCGAGGATGATGAATCCTTCTTCTCTGCTCCCAGAGATACTTCGTCCTTCACCAAACCCGTACAAGCTAAAGGCTTGATGCAACATCTGGGTGATGGATTTGGTATACTCTCGGCTGGATTAGACAGACTCGGCCCCATCGAATCTTCCTTGCTCATGCATACCGCGGGAACTGCGTTAACCGGAGGGCAAGCCATCGGCATGCAATCTTTTCCGAGCATCTCCTTCAGGTATGCATGTGCATTGAGTAGCCTTGGTTTGTTTTTGTGATTTAGTTCGTTCCATGTCTTTGTACCCAGTCTCCTAATCGTCAGTTTACAGTCTGCAATCCCTCTGCGTCTTGAGCTGGCTGATAATCCTGAGAGTGCCGAGCTAGCTACGGAATATGTGTCACTGTAATCGAGAAGTAGGTTTCCGATACCAGCGTCAATCGTATTATTGCTTTCTGCACAAGAGTCAGAGGGATTTAGGAGACCGTTTTCGTCCTCTTCCGTTAGGTTTTGTTTTGTTGTATTTTTGTTGTTGTTGTTCATGTTTGAGAATGAATTGGAAAAGGGTGGGTTAGGAAGCTGAACCCTCTAACACGAAGGACATTACCCGGATCCTCCAAAACAGCAAACCGTCGCTTCTTACTCACAACTTGAAAGTCGACAAGCTGGAGGAGCATAGAGGCCTTTACAGATGCGCGCAAACTGTGATCAATAATGAATCTCTTGCTCCTTTAGCGAAGACTGAAGGTGTGATTAGCTATGGGTTCGATGCCACTACACTGAAAGTTTACAAAAAAAGGCGAGGTGGATATTGGTAAATTTCCCCATCATCCTTCAGACTCTATTATAGATATTAAAGACACTGAGGAATCGATCTCCTTCCCTTCTATGGAGGATGACGACTCTCAGTCTACCATACAACCATCTTTAGTCGATGACAGTTCGCTATCAGACTTGGGATGGTTGATATTTCAGACAAAGCCCCTTTGAGTGAGGATGAACTTCTTGGCTTGTCCTCAGACTCAGAGGGCTTGAATACTACTGCGGTGAAGGTTTCTCTGCCTGATTGTTGCAACAATGCTGCAGTTAGTTCAGATTAACCCCCATTACTCCAAAACGGCTTCGGCCGGCCTTCTTTTCCGTCTCTCAAAGAATAGGGAAGATATTGTCTTGATCCAAGAATCTCGGGTTGTTAGCAACCTGGTTTGTGGACTCAAGTCTCCCGGATACTATTCCCTATATGCCAATAATAAAGGTAAACCTAGATCTCGCATATTGGTAAAAAGTAGGATTAAAGTAATTTTACTTCCTAATTACAGTGACCGGGATATAAACGTAGCGTTGTTAGAAACAAGCAAACGCTCCTATTATCTATCATCGGCTTCCTAGACAAAATATGGCAAGACTTGTCACAGAAGCTGAAAGGAGTAAAACAGGAATCATAGTTGGCTGTGATGCTAATACTCACCATTCCGCTTGGGGTAGCTCTAACATTAACGAAAGAGGTGAGTTGCTTTTTGACTATATTCTGAAAACTAACCTCATTTTGAACAACATCGATAACGAACCTACATTTATAACTAGAAACCGGCAAGAGATTCTAGGCATAACCCTTGTCTCCGGCATCATCAATCATATGATCAAGAACTGGAAAGTATCTGATGAACACTCTTTTTCTGACGACGATCCTTCAGACACATTTACAGAAATATCCGTAATACTAACTGGCTCAAATATAGGGAAATTTTAAAGAAATTGGTTAATTCCGACTCTCTTAAGTTCCCGAATAGTACTCAAGAGCTTGACTTTATGGTTAAGGACCTTACTTTAGCCCGCAATAAAGCGATGTCTTCCTCTTGTTTTTTGGTTAGGGTTAAGAGCAAAGAAAAAACCGCACGGTCTTGGAAAATTTCTAGTGTAGATACTTTAAATTTACTTATTGATACACACTTCCCAAGTAATTCCCTGACTGCCAACAATATCGACTCTATCAAGTCAAATGCTCAAAAAACCAACCTCTCAAGTCTGATTGCGCAGGACAAACTCCTTTGGGTGCTACACAGCTTCAAACCTAAGAAATCCGCTGGACCAGATGGCATAACACCTGTTGAACTACAAATATCATCTGACATCATCCTGCCAGTTCTAAAAAAATATTTTTCAGAGCTGTCTGGATCTGATCCATATTCCGCATATATGGAGAGAAGTCAGTGTGGTATTCATACCCAGAGCTGGTACATATTCACATGCCAGTCCAAAAGACCTCAGACATATTAGTCTATCATCTTACTTCTAAAAACACTAGAACGATTGATTGATATCCACTTACGTGATAGTATTGACACATAACTACTGTCCACGGCTCAACATGCATACTGTAAGGGCAAATCAGTAGAAACAGCAATGAATACGTTAGTCAATAAGATCGAATGTTGCTATAGCAGTCTCCAGTAAACACCTCACTACCTTAAAAGAGCTCCTGCAAAATGCTTTGAATAAGCTATCTAGATAGATAGCTCGGTGTGGTCTAGGAGTGAATCCCACAAAACCGAATTAATCCTCTTCTCAAGGAAACATAAAATCTCACCTATTGACCCTCCATCCCTTAATGGAACAAGATTAACTTTCTCCAATGAGACAAAATATCTGGGTCTTATTTTGGTTAGGAAACTAATACAGGAAAGAGATAAGAAAGCCGCTATCTCACCCTTCTCTAGCAAAAAAGCCATTGGGTGCAAATGTAGCTTGCAACCCAGACTAACTCAGTGGCTCTATATCTCGGTCATTAGACCGTTCCTTATGAACGGGGTAGTTGTCTGGTGAATTGCCTTGGGTAAGGCAATAAACCAGAAGTTACTAAGCAAAGTCCAACGTTCAGCTTATCTGTGCATTAGCGGAGCACTGCGGACTACACCTTCCGCAGCCATTGACATTCATTTTCATTTAACACCCCTTGACATTTATGGCAGGCAAATGGCAGCTAACTTAGCTATTCGCCTTAAAGCTACTTTCACAGTGGTCCAAAGAAGTATATGGCCACCCCTCCATCTTAAATAAATTCAATATGTTACTTAAAGACATTGACTACACCATACCCAAGTTAAATTTTGACAAAAACTTCCAAGTCACCATCCCTTCCAGAGAACTCTGGGAAGGGGGTGGTTTTACGAGAGATAAATCGATACATTTCTATACCGACGGTTCAAAAACTAACGACGGGGTGGGTGGTAGTATCTTCTCTGATAAGCTTAATTTAAACCTCCCTATTCGTCTCCCAAACCATTGTAGCGTGTTGCCGGCGGAGGTAATGGCAATAAGGGAAGTCTTGTCTTGGCTAAAGAAAAACGTGATATCGTCCATTGATATCCGCATCTTTTCAGACAGCCAAGCCGCAATCAAATCCCTGGAATCTTCGTCAACAAAATCTTTAACAGCTCTAGACTGCCTATAGTCTCTTATAGAGATGGCGGAGAAGTTTAATATTCACCTAAACTGGGTGCCGGAGCATAAGGATATTCCAGGGAATTGTAAGGCTGACGAACTTGCCAGATATGGAACAACAATACCCATCCTTCCAGGCAAAAGTTTACTGGGTATGCCTATCGCTACATGCAAACTTAAATTAAAGCTGGATGCTACCGTAAAGACAAATTCTAGGTAGACACGGAGTACAACTTGTCTAGCGACAAAACAGATTTGGCCTATGCTGGATCTGAAACGCTCTAGGAATTTGATTTCTCTAAATAGAAAGCATAATAGCGCTGTTATAGGTGTCATAACTGGACACTGTCTAACAAACAAACGTGCAACAAGGCTTGGCGTCTTTTCTAAAGATTTCTGCAGAAGCTGCATGGACGAGGAGGAGGAAGAAATTATTCTTTACCTTCTTCGCTCTCTCCCAAAAGGAAACTAGGAGCCTTTTGTTTCAATGACCTAAATGATCTGAATAATATTAACGTTAGGGACCTTCTACGCTTTATCGGAAGCTCCAAATGGTTCAATGAGTAGGCTAGAGGTCGCGTCTCAAACCCATGTGGTATCACAATGGACCTATTATTGGCCTAAGTTTGTTGGCTTACCTAACTTAAGTAGCTTAAATACACCATGAATCTCTTCTGTGCTCATTTCTTCGATGAAGATTGAGTTAGACAGTACTATATTGCTATAATTAGATGTAGTCGTGTTACATTTATGCACTATACGAAGAATTTGATGCGAAAAGTTTTCCGCATATTTATTGGATAGTCTCGGTAAGAATTTTTCTGCTGGGAAATTTTCGTGGTAACTTCATCAAGACTTGATTTCTTGTTTTCCAATATTTCGTTGACTAGGTTCGAGGTTTTGCGTGGGTTAGATCTTATGATGTTAAATTTTTCCTTGTAGTAGTTCTACTTATGCACAAATATGTCCAAGTTGACTATATTTCGGAATCGAACAATTCGGGTTCTTAAGGTTTATTCAACCTATTATTTCTCCTCTTCGGTAGAGCGCATCCCTTTGCTTACATTTTTCACGAAGGTCCAGTGAGATCCAAGGGTTTCTTCGGCACCTTGATCGTAATACTTTACTCACCGTAGATTTTTTTTAAATGTCATGCATCGTCGATAACAATTTTTGATACAATTCATCCACGTCATCTGTAGCTAAAAATGGTTCCCAGTCAGTTGAAAGTATGTGTACATCCACCGAGCTATTTCAAATAGAAGATGTTCTGCATTCTTTTATATTGGATGTACCTTGAGCAATTGTTCCGTAAAAAAAGAGCATCGTAATCTGAGAAATCACTTTCAATGACTGCTAATAAAACTGGACTATCAGTCATGCTAACCGCAATGTGTTCAATCAACGTCGATGTTCCCCTGATTGTATCCACTCTCGTATCGTCCTGGATCGCATTCGTCAAACCATGTGCTGCTAACATCTTTAAATAGTCCTTGACGTGATTCTTCTCGGATTTATGTATGTTGATGTTCATGTCGCCTAATACCACTAAATCCCTTTTTTACCTAGGTATTGTACAGCAATTCTTCGATGAAGCTTTTCCTATTTAGCCTCGGTGGTCTGTATATTTCGTCCACATGTTTTATTTTTTCTTCGTCTAAAATTTGTAGTCGAACACATTCATAAGCTAAGCTTTGCACTTAAATTCGCTTATATTTCAAATCATTCTTTATGAACATGGCAATTCCACCTCTTCTATGATTATTTCTATTAAGAAATTCTGCGGTAAATCCACTTCTTGTATATTTACTGTTTTCTTCTTCTTGGATATTGATTTCAACGAGAACAATAATTTTTAAAGAACTTAAAAGATTCCCTACATTTACACAAAAAGTATTCCAATTCTTGTGTAGTGATTTTATACTGATGCATAGACATCTAAAATTCACATTTTTAATATCATTACAATAAATACCGCTAAAACCGTATATTACCCTAAAATTAAAATTGAACATTATATCGTTTCTATTTGTGTCTTTCGTTTTAATGAGCAGTTATTTGTTTAACTAAAACGCACACAGATGAGACTAAACACGAGTAATCAGCCCTACGTCTTCAACTATATCTATTGTAATTGCTCGTGTGCTCTCATTTTTTTCTTGTCAGTACGCTTCCCACCGACTCCCACACAAAACTACCGTTTTCTACCTTTGCCTTTTCTTTCGTCATCCACAGTAGTTGTTTGTTTTGGCTATTCAGCTGATTATTGACGTAGACAGTGGTATCATATTATTCCAAGCTCGGTTCGAGTTGTTGGTGTTTTCCATTACAACCGTCAGTTGAACTAAGCGCGTTGACCTAACTTATTTGATAAAGCGTGATTTGGTAATGTTCGACGAGAAGGATGCTCTTTCAGTGATCTTTCAGAGTTTTTCGGCTTTGTTCTGCAAACATCAGTGATTTCGGTGTCATTTATTTAGCAGTTTATGGTTTTGCCTATTGCTTTTACGATTTCCACAAGATTGTCGTTACTTGTTGTAGGGACGTTTTTTATCTCGATGTTGTTTTTTAGTACTTGTTGTTTCAAGGTATCGGTACTTGCATTTTTTTGATTGTTTCATCTTTTTGTGTATTAATTTCCCTGAATTCAGAAATTTCTTTAGTTCTGAACTCCATAAATTTGGTCCTTTTAATTATGATTACATTGAGGTCATCGAACTTGTTTCCAAAGAATTCACTACTGGTCGCGATTTCTTTGATTTCGGCTGGCAGTTTTCCTATCTCCTCTAGACAGGCATGTTCTTGTCACCAGCATTGATCATTGCAACGGGGCTAGTCGTAACTTCGCGATACGCTCTTTTGTTGGCTTGAGCTATTTGTGTTAAGGGCTTACCGACTGATGTTGACGACGAATATGATGGATTCTCAGCCACGTTAACAGGTTGATTTTCTTCGGTTCGACAGAACTGGCACCTCCAGGCTTCTCTTCTGTTCGGTTCCATTGGTCTCCAAGATTTTTCTTGTACCGCAATTGTAATGAAGTTTACGCGAGCAATTGATGCAAACCACGAAATCCCCTTCAACGGGAAGGTTCTCATTACAATGGCTACAGCTATTCATAATGCACGACTTCAAGAACGGAAATCAGTAAAACAAAATAAATTCGAACGGAAACTAGTAAAACGAAATAAATTCAAACGGAGAAAAGCAACGGAAGCGAGTAAATGGACTATAAAGGAAATTTAAGAACGAACAATTGCAATACAAAGATAAATAACACTTTTTCTATCTTTTTTTTATAATATTATGAAGTAAATGTTTTTTATTTGGTTGTGGTATATAAGGGTATCGAATTGACTCTCAATTAAACAATATTTACACGAATTGATAGAGCGCTTTTAAACTCACAAGCTCACTTTTCTTTTTTTGAGTAGTAATTATGTCAATTTATTAAATTTTTCCATGTAAGCAGGTAGGTATTTATCTATGTACTGATTGGTTACTTTTTTGACGAGCAACAAAGGAAATTTTCCTTCTCCAATGTTCCGATAGCAATACGGTCAATGACAAAAGACAACTGACATGACAAAGAGGCAGACAGAAAAAAATAATAGATAAACGAAAACGAAATACAGGCAAGAAACAAGTATAAAAGGAAAGAACGAAAAGAAGAGGATAAAGAATAAAAAAGGAAGCAAAGGAATTAGAGCAAAAGAGCATCGACCGTTGATAACTTTTCTAATTAGATTGAAGGTCGGTCTATGCCCCTACGAGATCGACTACAGATAGCTAGTGAAAAAAAAAAAAAAAGTGAGGTGTATAAAAAAAAAAAAGGATATTTGAGAGATTTTGGATATTTTTTAATAAAAAGAAAAAAAAAAAGGGTTCCGGGGCCATAATACTCCTTGAAAAGGGGAAAAAATGGAAGTGGAGTAGCAGAGGACTTGGGTCGAGCCACAATCTACATACGCCACTCAAGCCTCTGCGAACATTTTGTTGATAAGCCCCGGTTTTAAAATAAACGGTTTGCGGAGACTAGTTAAGCCGTAAGGTATACCGGCGAAATTACCTACCGGTATCAACGGAGTGGGGTACAAGAAAGGAGGTCGAACAACGGGTACGTGGACATAGGAGAACAAAGACGACAAATAAGACACCGAAACGAGGTGCTTCGCCCCATAGGGTAGACCCAAAGAAACAATAAAAAATTATTTTTTTTGTGTGTATGACAAAAGTGAAGTGAATTGACAGAATTTAGTTCCGTTGATTTTTGATTTTATTATATAAAATAGTGTAAATTTAAGGTTAAAGTAAGTAACAAGTTCTTCGTGTAACATTTATTTTTATTAGCGATAACACAACTGGAATATTAGCAACCGGATCTCTTCTTGTGCTGCCGGTAAAACAGCAGGGGACAAAACGTGAGTAAATTTTTTTGATTTTTTTTTTTTTTTGTGAAATTCTATATACAATTGAACGCTAAGAGTAGAATTTTTTTGCTTGGGTTAATTTAGTTTTAATTATATTTTAAATTAAGTAATTTTTTGAGTGAAAATCCTTTATCATTTAGTAAAATATAAATATATTAAAGGGATAAATTGAACTGGATTTCGACTCATTTTTAGTGACCATTTGAAGGTAATGATGTGCAGATAATTTCTCTTGTGCGATGCTGGTGTGTGGGGGAGTGGCCGTCTTTCTGTCGATCAGTTGCCGCTATGACTGGACAGGACAACTACATTGACTATACAAAGACTGAAAGTGACGACCCAACGACTTTACTTACAGGGCATCACACTGTAGTGGCTGGTCTGAGGCATTACGGACCATCTCCAGTGAATATTGGCCAAAGAGATGGCGAAGGCTATGCCATTTAGACACAAGGGTGGGTTGGCCATCCTAGTGCCACCAATACTCGGCACGTTCATCATTCAAAAACGTTCATCACAAAAAACGCTTAAACTAGCTTAACTAACTTATCTATGCTATTCTAACTTACTGGCCCTATACGGGCGGTTTAATCTGCACCTAATGCTTAAAACTATGTCTTTCGACGTAACCTGGCTTAAATTCTTTATTTATTTAATTCTTTTTTTTTAATTACTAATAATAATGATTACTAAGAAAAATGTTTATTTAACCAAACAAAAAAATAACTTAGATGAACTTTTCTTGTGTTCGTTTCTTGTATATAAAACTTATAAACTACTTTAAAATAAATCTTAGTAAACATTAACCTTAGTCTATCTTGATCTACCTTACTCTAACTACATACATAATTACGTATATATATATACGCACTGTTTTTTTTTTTATTCTAAGTGCTGTGCTTTCTGCATATCTTTTTTTTTCCCGAGGGTTGGTGAAAAAATTTTCCATAGACACTATGAGGATAGCAAGCGCGTGCTCATAGTAGTGTCAGATTCTTACTGACTAAAAAAAACCACCCTGCGATTTAATTTGTTATATATTGCAACTAAGAACGATCTTATCAAGCAATTTTTCTATCATGAAAAAATAACACGTTTGGCAGGTTACTTTCCACTGAAAGATCCTGCATGTTCCGAAATCTAGGCGCGGTTGATTCCTATCTCGCCAAGTCGAAAGGTTTCGTCCTTTGTAGTCGGCGCAATAAATTGCTTTCATCCAGAATTTGTTGGATTGTATTGTTGACATGTCCGATTAGTCGGTTTCTATGCTTTCTCGCGAAGCTTCTAATTTCAGCTTCGATTATCGGAATTCCGAGATCCCTGTGGATATCATCGTTTCTAGTATACCACGGTGCGTGGACAATTTCTCTTAGCACTTTATTTTGAAAAGTTTGTAAAATATTGGCGTTTGTTTTCTTGGTACAGCCCCAAAGTTGTATACCGTAAGTCCACACCGGCTTTAGCACTTGCTTGTATAAAAGCAGTTTGTTCTCAGTACTGAGCTGGGAGTGTTTTCCGAGCAACCAGTTCATATCTCTATATTTGATTTCAAGTTCTTTACGTTTCATTTTCACGTGAGAATTCCATTTCAGTTTTGCGTCGAGTGTCATTCCAAGGTTTTGGCCTCATTTGCAAAAGGTATTCGGGCCAAGTTTCGGAAAATTGGCAAGACATTAGTTTTCTTATAAGTGAAATTCACGTGAACAGATTTAGATTCGTTGAGGGCGGTCCGCCAGTCCCTCGTCCATTCATTTACTTTATTCAGTGCGTTTTGCAGTTTTGCAGTCGTTTCTTCAATTGTTTTACCTAGGATAGCGGTGTCATCGGCAAACGTAGCCGGGAAAGTGCCATCTTCTTTCGGTATATCTCGAGTATATAACAGATAGAGAAGTGGCCCAAGAACGCTTCCTTGCGGTACACCGGCCGAAATTTCGTTGAGCTCCGAGAATTCATTTCCATGTCTAACACGGAAGAGTCTATTCCCGAGATATGATTCTAGAATGTCGTATAGGCATACAGGGAGAACTTGTCGTAATTTACAATTCACCCCATCATGCCACACCTTATCAAAGGCTTGCGAGACGTCAAGAAATACGCTTGAGCATATCTTTTTCTCTTCAAGTGCTTTCTCGATTACATCAGTAATTCTATGCATCTGGTCAATTGTCGAATGCTTACTTCTGAACCCAAACTGGTGGTCAGGGATAAGATTATTTCCTTCTATAACCGGTTGGAGGCGCCTTAGCAATATCCTCTCGAAAATGTTGGATATGACTGGAAGTAGCGAAATTGGTCTATAAGATTTTACCTCATTTGGCGGCTTTCCTGGTTTTAAGATCGTTATAACTCCTGCAACTTTCCATTGGTTAGGCACGTGTTTTAATCTGAGCGCAGCATTTACAATACGAAGAAGCTTAATCAATGCTTTTCTAGGTAAATCTTTGAGAATTTCTCCGGTGATCAAGTTATAACCAGGAGCTTTCTTAGGTTTTAGATTCCCGATCTCATGTTTGAGTTCCCTCAGCGTTGCACTTGTAAGTGCTAAATCGTCAGATGGTAAACCCGGCCTATTGATATTGTCGTAAAACACTTGACCATCGTACGGTTTAAAGGTATCTTCCAGGTGGACCGCAAAAACGTCCGCTTTTTCTTTATCTTCCCTTGCCCATTCATTGTGATTTAATTTAATAGACGGCGCGGGGACCTTGGGCCTTTTGGTGCCTTTTACAGCTTCCAAAGTGAATAATTGGAATCTTTTTTCGCTGTTAAACTTTCAAGGTAAGAGCCTATCGCACGATTCTTAAAATCCTTTATAGTCTTGATTCAAGTGAGCTTTATGTTGCGGAGCACGACTCTACATATAACCTACCGAAAATACCTAAACCTAATCTGTGTAAGTAGACCATGGAAAAAAATAACAGCCAACTTTAAACAGGCTAATCTAGATTATGGGAAGATGATGAAGCAGTTCCCTCTTTTTCGTCTAGCAACCAGAAATTTTCGCAATGACGTTCAACGCCCTTCATATCGCGATTTGATACCGCCCTACTGAACCGGAGACGTTCCACACTGCTGTGTGCAACGTCTCTGTCGTAGCTGAGTCGCCTATCCGCAGCTGTCCGAGTAACATGGAAGATTAACGGCACCGCCAATCTGTCCTGGATCAGATCTTTCTCATGGAGATAGAGGAATGCCTCTGGGAGAACAAAGGCGTTAAGGCGCACTCTCTCGTGGTACCTGTAATTGGTGTAATAAGCCCCAGAGATCATTTTATTCATCGAACTCATTGCTATTCCAATATGCCTTCGAATCAGCTCGATAAGAAAATTATCCACCCTAATTATTTTAGCTCCGCAGCAGTACCTCATTGTGATAGAATTTTATATACTGGGATTCTGGTGTTTTGTATAAATGAAAGCAAAACCGAAGACAAGCCCTCTCAAACACCCGAATCTTTTCCAACAAACTTGCTCCCACGTCGAACCTGACGGGACATCCATATACGAGATTACCTTTACCCTTGCATCAAGTTGCCTCTCTGTAAGGGCAAACGCACCTCTGGCTCTGTCCAGAGCAGCATCTAAATTTTTGTTAAAATGTAGATATTGGTCTAGCCAGATCCCCAGGTATCTTACTACACTTTGACATGCAAGTGTGGTCCCACGATTGAGTACTTTCGCCAATTCTTTCTCGTATCCCTAGAGGCACCAGACAACGGCATCCTAAAAAGAATAGTTTCCGATTTCTGGAAGTTGATAATTAACTTCCAGTCATCGCAATATCGCTGAATCGTATCGAAGTCACGTTGCAACAGATGTGCAATGACCTCGATTTCTGGTCCTGATCTGTACGCGATCAAGTCGTCTGCATACGCTGTGGCATGGTGAAGTGATCCTATGAGATCGCTCTTGTAAATGCTGGAAAGGATTGGCGAATTCACCGCACCTTGTTGCAGACCATTTTTAGTTTGAAATGTTCCAGTAGAAGTTACATTGCCATTTTTGACAATGAACTATCTACTGGTGAGCATATTGTAAAGTGTGTTCAGCAGTGGTTTGCTTATGCCCAGCCTGTTCAGCTTATAGAAGAGACCTTCTAAGCATGCCTTGTCCCGTGCATTGGTTCTTGCTTTTATTGCATTGGATATCTTACACCAGTTTAGCCGCGGCACGTATTTTCTCATGCCCCGCCTTAAAACCGAATTTGTTATCCGGAATTATTTTGTTATCCTCAGTTCACTTAATCAGGGCTCTATTAATCACCCTTTCGAGTACCTTGCTGATGCTCGGAAGCAGACTTATCGACCGGAGATTTGCCGGATTGGAAGTGTCCTTACCCCTTTTGGGGATGGGTTGTATCACTGTTGTTTTCCAATGCGCTGGATAATGCACATTATCATTCAGTGCATTTTTAAACAGAGCGGTGTAAATGTCCACTGCTTCTAGAGGAAGACGTCGAAGCACAATGTTCGATACTCCGTCGATTCTCACAGATTTCTTCTTTCTCAATGACTCGAAGATAGCTTGGAGCTCCAAATTCGATATGTACGGGGGATGTAGGCTTTCATCGGCCATGACGTTATTTGCCATGATATCGTCATTGAACTCAGTAAAACCTATGTTCTCGGATCGCCAGTGCTTTATATCATTTCGAAGGTAGAAGTTGTGCACAAGGACGCGATTCTCCAGGTCGTGGTATCATTCACCTTATACACTTCCTGGAAAATCGCTCTTATAGCCTATACTTTCTCCTGCGGATCTTCGATCACAAAGAAGTTGTCATCCTCTACTGCGTTATCTGGATCTATACCTGCTGCTATCAGTATTCGTCCATTGTTCGTCGTTCGGGGGATCTTAAGACACGGATGGTTATTTTGATTATTCCTCCGAAATGTCGTATTTATTTGCGGGAACATACTCGGGTTGTTGGCTTTTACAGCCCGAATTTTGTTGTTCCAATGCAAATTTAAAGAAAGTCTGTAGTTTTCTTTGATTAATTTCTTAAGGATTTTAATCAACGACTTCTGCGTCCTAACTTACGAGTTTTGTTCGTCAGTAAACTATCTGTACAAGGTTTTTAGTATCGTCATCAGTCTACTTTCGTGTTGGTGTAGTGCGTCAATTGATGCATTGCGGAATATGTCTGCGTTGTCAGTTTGTTGATACCGAGGTATCGTACCCATTTGTTTTAGGTACCAGTCAGTCTCCTCATTTGACAGATTCCTATTGGACGGTGGATATAGCGAGTTCGAGGAGAGTGCTCTGGTGAAAGTTCTGGAGAAGCGAGTAAATCGCGTCCTACTATAATAGTAGGAGTACGTTTGGACAAACTATTCCGACTCCGCGATTTCGTTGGAAATCGTTATTACGGCTCTTAGCCCGCAATGGTCACTCTCATACACAAATATGTGTAGGCAGTTTAAAGTTTGTCGGTCCGTGTCGGTCAGTTATAGCCGTACGTCGAACAGCATAAGATCCACCTTTAAAATCGAATTTATACTCGACAGTGTGCCGACCCCACCAACTGAATACTAGGTTCCCTCTAGAATTAGGTGTGTTATTTTCCCAAACATAGAGATTGGAGAAATACTTGGCACGTCTCTGGGGAGAGAGGAACTCACTTTTTGGAGAGACCAGGGGATATGGATATCGTAGTATAGGGCTAGTACAGGATAGCTGTAAGGTAGTTTATTAGCTTAGGGTTTATCTTAAGTTATAGAGCAGATTAGGTTCAGTTTATGATATTAGGATTAGTGCATATCCACCATAACCTCTTTTCTTCGAAATATGGGCACATGCCCTTAAGCTTTTCTTCTTCTCCTGTCATCTATTCTGTCTTTTCTTGAAGTCCATCCATGGTCTAATTAGGCTAGCTTCTTCTCTTCTCTCTTATGTTTCTTTTAGTATACATATGGTACGATATTTTTGTGCTTGAGCAGGTGGTGTGAGAGTGAAGGAAGACAAAAACCAATCCCGTTCAACGAGTTAAGCAGTGTAACGCGTGTGTGCCACTGTCCATTTCCTCCGCCCCGAAGATGCTGCCGTGGCCTACCCCTAGCTCATAACAAGGTAAAATGGGAACTAAAAAATCAGCGAAACTCACCCAGGTCGCACCGAAATTCCCCATTCCGACAGCAATAAAATTCAAAAATAATACGGGGTATCCTCAGTCGCTATTAATTAGTGCCCCTAATATCAACGAAAAGCAAATTAATTCAAATAAATTAATCAACGAAAACAATGCATGCACCCAAAAGCCGTTCGACATCGGAACAACCCTGTGAAGTTAACAGGGGAAAGTTGAATTGAGACAGACTACAGCTGAAGCGGAACTAGCGGAACACGAAGAGGTCAGAGATATAGCCAGTAACATCGCCAAAGCTTCTTCTACGCAAGAAGCGACGGTGACGGTCAATAAATAGGTATAAATAGTGCTAAAGAAATCCGTGCGCATGTCTGCATGGTCTCGTAGAATTAAAGGAAAAAACGCTCTGCTTGGGCCTAGAGCCCAACCGGTTTAATCTGCAAATCTGTAACTATCTAAAAGCTAACTTTAATACTGGCCCCTGAACAGGATTACTTCATCGTACCATTAAAAACCCAAATTAAGCAACCATTGAGTGCTAAGACTATATCGAAATACCCCTTCAAAAGAGGCAAAAGGACAAACTCCTAACTAAAATTTCAAGAAAAGAGAAAGGCTGCTCTTTCAAATTCAAAGAAGGAAAACCCTACGAAAACAAAAACCATAAACATAAAAAAATAAGAGAATTTGACAATACAATATATACGTATAAGATACCTTTCCTCAGAAAAAGAGCCTCCCAACGAAGTAATGAATAATTTTGAAGCAGCTCGAAAAAGAATCCATAACAGAACTCTGCAATGAGTACTCCTTTTCTTTTATCATTTGCGCGCGTCAAAAGGAATATGAATACCCTTAGACTAATTCAGGACACGGGCGTTTTGTGAAAAGCGGGAAGTGAAAGATAGGAGGGCAGATTGGTGTAGGTGGTTTGAAACTCAGGTGGTATTAAGTTTCAGTAAACTCCAATTGTGGCGTCCAGATAACTGGGGAGTAATTCTGTTTTGCTGTTATTGTCGTTGCATTCACAGTATTTTGTTCCATTCTCCTGATGTCATTATCACTGTCAAGTTGCATTTCAGCCATATGGCCACCCTGCTGCCTTAAGCATCATATATCGACTTTTTTATTTTATGCGAAATAAATAGATGATTCTTAAACCGTGAACCAGCAGCGTGACAACCGATGATGTTATCACTACAGTGCTTTGCAAAAGTGTAACCGCACCTTGGAAAAGGCCTTTTCCAGGAAACTCTAAACGGATACAGGCCCTTTATTATTTTTTTATTTTATGGCAGCGGATTAATCGTCCGAAGCAAATAGGGTGCCCGCTCCATGTCTAGCAGCAGCCCACAAGGAAAAGAGAGTGGAATTCGCCCGTAACAACATGGATCGTACTGAAAATCCCTAAGTAACATTGTTTTCATTTCCTCTCTTTTTTCAATTTGAAATGTCTTAATCTAATACAATATTTTTTTTAAATATTATTTTTAGTGACGAAAAGAAGTTCAAAATTTAATGGATGTTAGCACGATTTACGGACGGAACCAAGTTTTTTTTCGAAGAGGAACTTCGGCGGTGGAAGTTGTATGGTATGGGGGACTTTCTGCGCTCGCGGTAAGGTTTCACTTGCCTTTACCTCCACAAAAATGGATAGTGTAGCATACACCCAGCTACTCTAAGAGAACTTGGTACCATATTTAAGGCGATATCGGCGATTTCCTCATAATTTTCAACAAGATAATGCAGCGATTCACGTTAGTCATCGAAATTTGGAATGGTTTCAAGCCCAAAATATTTTTTTTTTTATATTATGCTCGCGCCAAAGAGGATATGAATACTCTTTTACTATTGCAGTACACGGGCGTTGTGAAGAAGAGAGAGAGAGAGAAAGAAAGATTTAGTTTCTGTAAACTAAAAGGGTGGCGTCCATATAACTGGGGAGCTTGTTTGTTTTGCTTTTGTCGTTCCTCATGACTCTCAGTATTTTTTTCCATCCTCCTAATGTCATCATCACGATCAAGTTGAATTTTCAACCATATGACCACTCTACTGCCAGTGTTATGCCTTCGCAGTAGAGTTGGTTTAGCTTTCGCAATTGATCGACTTTTTTTTTATTTCTTGCGAAATAAATAGATGATTCTTGACATCAGGATTTGAACCGTGAACCAACAGCGTAACAAGCGATGATGTTACCACTACAGCACGGCCACCCTTTAGTGATCAGATGGATTTAGGCTGATCAGATTGGTGAAGCGACCGGCACGTTCTCTGGATTGTAATCCGATAGAAAATCTTTGGGGAATAATTACACGCCGAGTTTATGCCCATAATCGGCAAGTCGCGAACATTGCTGAGCTCCGAGCATCAATTATGGATGCATGGAACTCCTTGAAGGATTCCATACTAAAAAAAAACTAATTGAGAGTATGCCCAATAGAATTTTTAGTATCATTGAAAAAAGGGGTAATAAAATCCCATACTAATATATCTAAAAACAGTTAGCCAAAATAAAAAAAAAATTAGAAAAATGTAATGCGGTTATACTTTTGCAAGCTAGACGAAAGAGTTTTTTATTGCTGGAAATCCCAAAAGAAAATATCGGGGATTTTTTTGCTCTTATTACTTTTTAATTGATGTCATAAAATAAAAAAATAATAAAGGTCCTGTAACCGTTTAGAGTTTCCTGGAAAAGGCTTTTTACAGGTACGGTTATACTTTTGCAAAGCACTGTACACCACGGTCACCGTCATTATCGACTCTGATATATTCCACCTAAAAGGCGATACACTTACTTATCTTAACGCCATAATGCACGAAATACCACTTTAGCAAGAAAACAACCTAGTTCAACCTAGTAAAACTCCATGGAATTTACTCCTCCTAGTAGTTCCTAAAACGACAGGCCCAATTCTTAGAAAAGGAAGTTGTTTGCTGCTGAGAACATAATTGTTCAGAAAAGAGCAATCTTTTCAGTTCGTCGACTAATAGGGGACGAAAACCCCCGATCTTGGGACCAATATTTGGAATACAATTCGTTCACAAAAATAGTTTCCATGGAGGCATCAAACTTACGCTAATGGAATATCATCACGGCTTTATAGTGGAGGTACCCTCTAATTTGAACCGAAACAGGAGCGTATTTATAATCACGAGAGCTGTTATTACCTATAGAAGTACAAACTTCTAAACTCGTATTTAATATAAAGCCGTAACTTATTAACTACCAAACTGAGGTCGAAAGCTTATTACAATAAAATAGAAAAACCATCTCATCAAGAGTAAAACTAGAAAGGGTAAATTAGCTCCTGTAATAGCGGTAAGAAGGCCGGTCAACATCCCTATCAAACTCGGTAGAAAGCAAAGAATTATACACAACAACCACCCGAAACCATACTGCGAAAAAAGATAGAGTAGATAATCAGCACCAACCTCTTTATTTTTTTCCTATTAACATTCGAAATAATTGAAATAATTTTCTTACACTCTTCAATCCATTTCCCTACAGCACATAAGCTGATTCTTGTATTTTTGGTAACCGTCCTCCCCACCGGCAAATCTACAGAACAGCCATATGTCATCACCCGTCTTGACTTGAACATTGGTGTGATCTTGGAGAACTTAGGCGAATTGTGAGCATACCACACAAAATACTTGGAACATACAGTGTTGTAATAACTGTAATAACTACAACAAATTTGACATATTTTTTAATTAGGATTTGTTTTCTTATACGGTTTCAATCGTTTCATGATACATTTAAAGTTGTTAGACCGAAAAATGGGTTTTTTAGGTACCTGCCTCATTTTTAGGGATTAAAGAAAAATGTGCATTGTTTTTGTTTTTTTATTGCTTCTCAGAAACATTCTCTATCTAATTAGTACTTTGTTGGACCTCCTTTTGCCTTTATTACAGCTGCACATCGGCTAGATATTGACTCAGATAGGTTTTTCCATGTGAAAGCAGGTATGGTGTTCCAGGTCTGGATAAGTAATTCTTTTAGGTTTTCAATTGACTCTGGATGCTTCTTCGCAACCTTAAGTTTCATTATTGACCAGATATTTTCAATTAGATTGAGATCTGGACTGTAGGAAGGCCAACTTAATACATCGACATTATTTTCTTCGAAGTACTTATTAACCTAAGAAATAAAAAAAATGCAAATATAATTTTTAGTCATAATAGTTCTAGCTTATTTAAAAGCTTGATATTAGTCTTTCACATTAAAAAAAACAACAAGTTTTTACTTACAATTTTGGCTGTATGGCAAGGAGCATTGTCCTATTCAAAAATTAATCTGCAAGTGTCATCTAAAAGCTCCAGCGCAAAGGGCTCTAATACATTTTCCAGAACCCGTAGGTAAAATTCTGCAGTGACTTTCGATTCTAGGAAGACCATTCTACCTTTTTCATCTCCAGAGAAGCATCCCCAGACCATCACACCTTCAGTTTTGGGGGGCATCCCTAAGATGCATTCATCTCTTATCTCTGACTCTTTTTGGAAAATCCGGCTTCAGTACTGGGTTGAGTGCTCTAAGTCCAGCTTTCACGAGCCTTTTCCTCACTGAGCTTGACGAAGTTATTTTTCCTGCAGCTCGACAAAGATCGTTTTTAAGATCCACCGAAGTATTGAACCGTTGACTACGGCTGTACAGCATCAAAAAACGATCTTCCACTGGGGTCGTCTTTTTAGGTCTCCCTGAGCTTTTCTTTCTCCTGGTAGTCCCGGTCTCACAATATCTTTTTAAATTCCATGCCACAGTTTGTTGAGCAACATTTAATCTTCTAGAAATTTCAAGTGTTGTCAAATCGAGACGTGACAGACACAAAATATTAGCTTTGCACTCCGAACTGATTTTTTACTTTTTTTTTGTTCACTAAATTACTTCGGTTCGTTTCGGACTGCTATCACGAGCTATGCACCTCTTATTCATAGTAAGATCGATTTTTATGCACTATTTGAACGACATTTTGCTACCTAGTGCAAAAACCCCGCAGCTCTCATAAATTCCAAAAACTGCGCCCGAGAATGTTTGACCAACATTTTTCGAACGACACTGTATAAAGGAAATCGACCTAGCGGAATTACTACACCAAATAAAGGTAGCTCAGTACAGAGAACACCTAAGTTCACGTCTATGAAGCAACGATACAACCACAACCTATACTTGCCAACTGCAATACCAACATGTTTAAACAAAGCTGCAAAAAGCTGTACGCCTACTTTGTTGACCTTAGCGCATCTTTTGATTCCATATCTCGTGAAGGCCTCTTTTATAAGCTGCACAAAATTGTTCTGTCAAGCAAAGTAATTTTTTTTTTTTTTTCTGTTTATTTATCCACTGAAACGTTATAATGTACATCATGGTTTAAATAAACTTAAAAACTACAACAATATTTATGATTTATAGTAACTGACCTTCAAGTTTCTCAATACTTATACTATGATTTTTATACTAACTTAAGTCTATCTTATATAAATATTTTTTTTTATCCTTATGCAGGATTTACAATATTTTATTCTTTTTTCTATTTTAAAGGAAAATGTGGAAAAACCTTTTAGAAATATATATATCATAAAAAAAAAAAAAAAACTAAACAAGGAAGTGAAATAACTAAAACTAACTTACACTAACCTAACCTACTGTAAGTTTGGGCCCTGATATGCGATCTCCAGACCGTCGATACGAATGTCCAGCAAATGGTGAGTACATTTACTTAACCACTGCATCAGGGCCCAGTCCTACTTAGCCTAAACGTTGGCTTCAACCCAGTCGAGCCACCAGTATTTGTCCCGATTAAACCTTTCAGCGTTAGTTATATCCCTTTCAGGTATGCTAACGCAGTATCTTAGGTCAGCATATCCATCACCAGACTCAATAGGTTCATAAAGGATGCGTTTATCTGTCGCCCTTCTAGCAAGATGATAAATTATTGGCACGTTCGTTGAGTCTGATAAGTACCCGTGTGCATCCAGATGTAAAAATGCCTCCGGTGGAATGTATCCACTCTCCATAGCATTTCTGAAATACCCAGGATTAGGGTAAAACAAGCCCGACACAAGTTCGTTCTCCGTAACGTTTGCTGACAGCGCGAAATGATTCCTTACAAGATCCAAAATGACATTGTCGATTCTGGACACACCGGAAGAATCCAATAGCCTCTTATTAGAGACGTAATGCCGAAAGTTAGAATGTGCGCTTCTGTACATCCGCTTCATGCCCGAAGACATTTCCTCTCAAATAACCGAAGCTTCTCCATATACGATGGGCTTATGTTCCACCACACTGGACTCGCATAAGTCAAAATTGGACGGACGAAGGCTTGGTAGCATATGATCTTCACATCGGATCTTACATAGTTGGAGTAAAAAAGACGTTTGAGCGACATAAATGCCGCCCTTGCTTTTTGTAGCTGTATGTCTACGTGCTCATTGCAGTACAAAAACTTGTCTAAATGGACACCTAAATACTTCACAACCATCTTCGACTCAATGCGAAGACCACTGGAGCTCGTTATTTGCAGATTTTTCCAATTACGTCTCAAATCTGAATTACCGCGTCTTACAGGGGTGCGGAACAGTATGGTTTCACATTTAGCCTCGTTTATCTTCAGCTTCCATTCTGAGCAGAATACTTCAAGCTTATCAAAGTTGTTTTGGAGTTCACTTTGGATGTTTTGTATTTTCGAACCGCTTGCATACAGAATAACGTCGTCAGCAAACGCTAGCGAATTACCCAAGCCCCTGAGCATTTCAGAAACGTAGATATTAAATAAGAGCGGTGCTGTGACTGTACCTTGTGGGAGGCCATTAGTAACATTAAAAACTTTAGTCGTCGTGTATCGTCTATCTGTTACAACCAATTTCTTCTCGTACACCATAGATGCAATCATCTTCACAAGATGATTCGGAAATTCATATCGTAAAAGTTTGTATAATAACCCGTCGATCCAAACCGTGTCGAAGTCTTTTTCGATATGCACTAGGCAGGCAGCTGTACTTCTTTGGCATTTAGATTACAATTAACATCTGAAATCAGTTTTGTTACAGCATGCACCGCCGAATGATTTCTTTTGAACCCAAATTGGTTCCGCGGTACAATCTCCTTTCTTTCGCACGCGAACAAAATGGACTTATTAATAACTACTTCAAAGACCTTCCCAATATTAGGCAGGAGACTGATTGGCCTATAGTTGGAAGGATCAGAAGGATCCTTCTTCTTTTTTATTATTGGAAAAACCTTCGATGTTTTCCAATAACTCGGGAAGTAGCAGTTGTTTAATAAATTATTAAATAAAACGCAGTATTGTCGTATGATTTCGTCCGGTATATGCTTTAGGACAATATTGGGAATGTTATCTAAACCACTTGACTTTTTATTATTCAGTCGACTGAATATGTATGTAAGTTCGCCTAAGGTTGTAAAGTAGTTGTCAGTCTGTTCAGCTGTGAGTTGGTCAGCTTTTAATCTCTCAGAAAATCTCAAAAGGGTTCCCGTTTCGTTATTGTGAAATCTGAACAATTCGTCATTTACTTCGCCAGTTCTGCAGCTAGGGAGTTCGCTAGCATGGATTGCCTCAAAATGAGAGCCGATCAGATTTAGCTTATCCATCCCACTATCTATCACAAAATGATTATCGATAATGGGGCAGTGTTGGCTATTAATCTCTGCCTGGGACAGAAGCGACTGAGAAGACAGTGGGACTTTCAGTTTCGGTATTTTGACAGTGCTACGAGGTTTGAAGGTTTGGTTAATTTTAGGAAACATATTCCTGGAGTCAGACTTCAAAATGTTCTCGGCACGTTGCCGCCAGTAATCGTTGACACTATTCCGAAACTGCTGGCTTAACAGTGTCCTCACATTTCTCAGGAGAGATTTCAACCTTTGCAGCTCCATGTTGGACGATTCTTCTTGGAACTGACGACGTATTCGATTTATTTGAGTGATTATAAAACTTTTGTAGATTTGTAGAGTTTGTATGTCACGATTTAGATAACATTCGATGCGATTTTTTGATTTTATTTTCGGAACTCACGATTCCATAGCTTGTAATACCACCGTATTTAGATTCCCGATATAAAAATCGCATTCTTCATTAGTAAGATTCCTATTACAAGGAATACTACAAGAGAAAATACAATTCTTATATTTCCTGATGGCACAACGCTGGAATTTGCACCAATCGGTCTGCCTAAAATTCAATTTAGGGACTTCGTGCTGCGTTGCGAAGCTAAACGTGGAGTCGCCAGCAAATGTCACCGGCATAACTATAGCATTGTGGTCGCTATCATAAGGCAGTATTGAAAGTATATTACCGTGGACCGTCTGTATTTGCAGTCGCGCGTCCACTATGCAAAGGTCAAGATAAGAGTTTCCAGAAGGAAAACTTGGTGTAACTGGGCTATAAAACTTGAATTTATACCCGATTTGGTTTTCCTCAATAAAGCGATTTAGAAATTTGCCTCTAGCATTGGCCCTTGAGTTCATCCAGCTCGGGTGTTTCGCGTTTAGATCTAAGACGAAAAAGTTGTTTAAACTATCTAGTCCTAGATCTTCGAACAATTTTTCGATTTCGGCTTTAAATTGAGTAACGGTTCCTGACGCAGCATACGCCGATATTAGATACAGACAACCATTATTCCTGAGAGGCAGCGCGATAATGGTTGTCTCGAGACAACTAAAGTTTCTAATTGCACTCCGTTCAACCGTTGTGAAGCGTAGTGGTTTTCGAACGAGTATTGCTGTACCGCCACCTCTTGTTGAGTCGCGTCTATCTGTCCGTATTACGTCGTAGTTTTTGAATTCCAAGTAATTCCTGTCATTTAATTTTTTTTCACTCATAAAGAGTATGTCGAGTCTATGATCCACCACAAATCGCAGTAGGTCACCGCGCCTACTAAGGGAGATAATAGAGTTGACATTGAGAGCAGCTATTTTGAGGGTTGCAAAATTTGGCCTAGTCATTTTGATGAGTGAAAATGTTGAGAAGGGCATCTACCTTCGCCGACAGATCTGCAACAGTCTTGGTCAGACCGTCAATTTGTATTTGCAAACTATCGTTTGCGGGGCGCACAATACTTTTGGAACCAACAATGTTGGAGCCAACAGTATTGGAGCGCAATGCATTGGGGGTGACTGCTTTTGTGCCAACACTATTCCCTACTATGTCGGCAAAGGAAACGCCACCCCGAACATGATTGTCAATCATTGTGATTTTCTGTGCAACCTTTTGCTGTGTTTCCCTTTTCTGTGCTTGAAGCCGATCTGCCAGTCTCTTGTAGCTTTCGCAACCCCGCCAGGAGAAAGGGTGACCGGACTTCTGACAAAGAACGCAAAATAGCTGTTCCTTGCTCGCATCTTTTTGCACCTGGCACTCACCATGCTCATGCGAATTTTGGCACTTGACGCACCTCCTAAACATCTTGCAATTCGGAGAAGCATGCCCGAATCTCTGGCATCGATGACATTGAAGGACACCGTTCCTCCGAATTCTTTCGAAGGACACTAAATGCCCCTCTAGGTACCTGATAGTTCTCGGGTTCTGTACTTTGCTATCCGAAGATAGCTGTACCGCTATAATAGGCGGGACTCTATTTTCTCGCTTAGAGTTCGCCGTAGCATACCTGAATGCCCCAACAAAATTTAGGTTTTCTATTTTTAGCGCTTTTAACTCTTCCATGATTTCATCTGGGTTGAAGCCAACACTAAGACCTTTTAACAAGAATGACTGTAACTTGTCTTCCTTATTTGTGTACGAAAAATATTCCGTTCCTGCTACGTCAAGCAATTCTTTCACTTTGTTACAGTCATTCTTATCTTTAACAGTCAAAGTAATTTTATTATTTGTATTTTTTATATTAAAACTATCTTTACCTATTTCTTCCTTAAGTAATTTATACAATGTTTTGCTGTCTTCTTTGTATATTTTAATTGGAGGTGGTGTCTTTTTTTTTGTTACCACCAGCCTACAAAATTAATGACCTACAAAATACAACCGACCAACTAATCAGACATCAACTCCGGCAAAAAAATAAAGTCCAACATTGTATTATTATGCTAGAGATATAAATTACGCAGCAACAACCTATGTTAATTTCACCCAATACCTTTGTCAGCGTCTATCAAAAGGAAAACTCTCTTTGTCAGAACTGCCTATCAGTTCGGCGCCAAACGGCAAAAGTCAAGTCACACTTCATAAATGATAAGCTAGCTATCAAAATAAATTTACCAATTTTCAGTCTACCGAAAATGCAGTTTCTATAAATGTGGTGTGATCCAATACATACCACCGATGAGCAATCTCTAGTACCCGTCATAAGATACCTAGCGATAAATTATCAGACATAAAATAACTCAAACTCTAGAGTCTAGACTCAGACACTTACGTTGGACTGTTAGAAGTCCCAATATTGCAGACCACTTACACGACAGAATGCGTGGTGAAAATGTTGCTTAGGTCTCTTAACAACAAGGTAGAGTGCAACATAAAACTTCAAGTATTAAAGCAAGCCATTCTGTTGAAACTTAGAAGGTCAAACGCTTGGCTCTTTTCAGTTTTATCCGATGTTTTTTCACCCACACTGTCTGATATTGTTTTGTGTTCTCTTGAGCCGTTATTTTTCACAGCCTCTTTTTGTTGTCTTCTTTTCGCTTCATTCCTTGATTTCATCATTGAAATGAGCGTGGTCGAAGTTGTGGGTGCATCTTGTGTAGTTCCGGTATTATTATTTTGTTCTGACGTATCTACGTCTAGTAGAGCAAATTGATTTTCGCGATCACTGCACGATGTCACAATTTTTGGTGTTTTTCTTTTTTTTGTAACGTTTTTCTTAAATGAGGAGTCACTGTCACTTTCCTGCATGACTTTGATTTTTGGTTTTAGTAATAATACTTCTTGTTCATATTTTTTTGCTAATTGGAATATTTCCATAAATTGTTCGCGTGTAATTTCAGCCGTATCCATCGCCCCCGCTCCCCTTTCAGGGGATGTCATTTTGCCGCGGATCACTTTTTTATTTTTTGTCTTATTTTTCTTTTCTTTAATAATAATAATTGGAATACCCCAAAGGTAGGGTATAGGGTTTTAATTGTCTTTTTTTCACTATTTAATAGTATCAAAATCGTTAAAATATATTATTTCTAATTTGTTAAAATCGAAGCAAATTATTTTCGTATTGACAAAACACAACCGGTTACTTCGAAATTATTTTTCCGAAAAATCCAGCAAAGTAATAAATGTCATGAAAGCGTTGTATAAGAACAACGTGGCATACGTATGGAAGAAGTTGAAAAATTACAAGCAAGAATTTTAAAGATTGTACTGAAGGAAATACGTAATAACGGCAAGAGGGCGCTTGGTTCATAAGTGGTAGGAGTTGGCGGCAAATTATGACCATGTGTATTGCAGCTGTTA
Organism: Pocota personata; assembly: GCA_963082735.1. NCBI lineage: Eukaryota > Metazoa > Arthropoda > Insecta > Diptera > Syrphidae > Pocota > Pocota personata. The sequence continues at coordinate 123,766,713 of OY720429.1, forward strand.
TGCATCTTTCAATGATTTCATTTATGTTTACCAATTTTTTTTTTTTTTTAAAAAACAGGCAATTACAGATTTGTAGCCAAAGCACATTCATCGCAACATAGGCTTGTCTATAATAGGCTGAATTTCAACCTAATTGGAAATGCCATGTACCGCCTCAATCGCTATTCTCTTTATATGATAAGTACCATATTCGAACTTAGGATAACTAACAAATCTTTATTTTACTTCATTAATTTTTTTTTTTACTTCATTACTTTTCATTAAAAGAATTCCGTCTGAGATACTTCGGAGTATTTTTGCTGAACTTTGATAAGGTTATTAACGTACGTAACGGTAGTCAGGGGTGGGAAGGTTTGTATAACTTAGATATAACTACTATTCTTTAAAGAGCCCGTGATTTGGGAGGCGATTTCTGATTACAAATAGAAACCATATTTAAAATCACTATTAGTTTAATATGTACTTTATGATAACTAAAGTGTCAATCTGGTAGACTGCTTTAAGTCATACCTTAGACGACTGCGTATACTCTATTTGTAAACTTTTTTTTGTTTGTATTAAGTTAATAATAATTAATAGTCTATCTAATTCACTAACTAACAAACTAGTGAATTATAAACAGCGAAAAACACCTTGTTTGCATTAGAAAAGCAAATTAGTGTCGTCAATGCCTTCAAGCAAAGACAAAAACCATCATTAGTGATGATCGGCAATAGCAAACAGCCTACAAAATTAATGACCTACAAAATACAACCGACCAACTAATCAGACATCAACTCCGGCAAAAAAATAAAGTCCAACATTGTATTATTATGCTAGAAATATAAATTACGCAGCAACAACCTATGTTAATTTCACCCAATACCTTGGTCAGCGTCTATCAAAAGGAAAACTCTCTTTGTCAGAACTACCTATCAGTTCGGCGCCAAACGGCAAAAGTCAAGTCACACTTCATAAATGATAAGCTAGCTATCAAAATAAATTTACCAATTTTCAGTCTACCGAAAATGCAGTTTCTATAAATGTGGTGTGATCCAATACATACCACCGATGAGCAATCTCTAGTATCCGTCATAAGATACCTAGCGATAAATTATCAGACATAAAGTTTCATCCTGCTCAAAGTGCAAAACACGGTGAATTTTCCCAAAATAACTCAAACTCTAGAGTCTAGACTCAGACACTTACGTTGGACTGTTAGAAGTCCCAATATTGCAGACCACTTACACGACAGAATGCGTGGTGAAAATGTTGCTTAGGTCTCTTAACAACAAGGTAGAGTGCAACATAAAACTTCAAGTATTAAAGCAAGCCATTCTGTTGAAACTTAGAAGGTCAAACGCTTGGCTCTTTTCAGTTTTATCCGATGTTTTTTCACCCACACTGTCTGATATTGTTTTGTGTTCTCTTGAGCCGTTATTTTTCACAGCCTCTTTTTGTTGTCTTCTTTTCGCTTCATTCCTTGATTTCATCATTGAAATGAGCGTGGTCGAAGTTGTGGGTGCATCTTGTGTAGTTCCGGTATTATTATTTTGTTCTGACGTATCTACGTCTAGTAGAGCAAATTGATTTTCGCGATCACTGCACGATGTCACAATTTTTGGTGTTTTTCTTTTTTTTGTAACGTTTTTCTTAAATGAGGAGTCACTGTCACTTTCCTGCATGACTTTGATTTTTTGTTTTAGTAATAATACTTCTTGTTCATATTTTTTTGCTAATTGGAATATTTCCATAAATTGTTCGCGTGTAATTTCAGCCGTATCCATCGCCCCCGCTCCCCTTTCAGGGGATGTCATTTTGCCGCGGATCACTTTTTTATTTTTTGTCTTATTTTTCTTTTCTTTAATAATAATAATTGGAATACCCCAAAGGTAGGGTATAGGGTTTTAATTGTCTTGTTTTCACTATTTAATAGCATCAAAATCGTTAAAATATATTGTTTTTAATTTGTTAAAATCGAAGCAAATTATTTTCGTATTGACAAAACACAACCGGTTACTTCGAAATTATTTTTCCGAAAAATCCAGCAAAGTAATAAATGTCATGAAAGCGTTGTATGAGAACAACGTGGCATACGTATGGAAGAAGTTGAAAAATTACAAGCAAGAATTTTAAAGATTGTACTGAAGGAAATACGTAATAACGGCAAGAGGGCGCTTGGTTCATAAGTGGTAGGAGTTGGCGGCAAATTATGACCATGTGTATTGCAGCTGTTATGCATCTTTCAATGATTTCATTTATGTTTACCAATTTTTTTTTTTTTTAAAAAACAGGCAATTACAGATTTGTAGCCAAAGCACATTCATCGCAACATAGGCTTGTCTATAATAGGCTGAATTTCAACCTAATTGGAAATGCCATGTACCGCCTCAATCGCTATTCTCTTTATATGATAAGTACCATATTCGAACTTAGGATAACTAACAAATCTTTATTTTACTTCATTAATTTTTTTTTTTACTTCATTACTTTTCATTAAAAGAATTCCGTCTGAGATACTTCGGAGTATTTTTGCTGAACTTTGATAAGGTTATTAACGTATTGAACGGTAGTCAGGGGTGGGAAGGTTTGTATAACTTAGATATAACTACTATTCGTTAAAGAGCCCGTGATTTGGGAGGCGATTTCTGATTATAAATAGAAACCATATTTAAAATCACTATTAGTTTAATATGTACTTTATGATAACTAAAGTGTCAATCTGGTAGACTGCTTTAAGTCATACCTTAGACGACTGCGTATACTCTATTTGTAAACTTTTTTTTGTTTGTATTAAGTTAATAATAATTAATAGTCTATCTAATTCATTAACTAACAAACTAGTGAATTATAAACAGCGAAAAACACCTTGTTTGCATTAGAAAAGCAAATTAGTGTCGTCAATGCCTTCAAGCAAAGACAAAAACCATCATTAGTGATGATCGGCAATAGCAAACAGCCTTCAAAATTAATGACCTACAAAATACAACCGACCAACTAATCAGACATCAACTCCGGCAAAAAAATAAAGTCCAACATTGTATTATTATGCTAGAAATATAAATTACGCAGCAACAACCTATGTTAATTTCACCCAATACCTTGGTCAGCGTCTATCAAAAGGAAAACTCTCTTTGTCAGAACTACCTATCAGTTCGGCGCCAAACGGCAAAAGTCAAGTCACACTTCATAAATGATAAGCTAGCTATCAAAATAAATTTACCAATTTTCAGTCTACCGAAAATGCAGTTTCTATAAATGTGGTGTGATCCAATACATACCACCGATGAGCAATCTCTAGTATCCGTCATAAGATACCTAGCGATAAATTATCAGACATAAAGTTTCATCCTGCTCAAAGTGCAAAACACGGTGAATTTTCCCAAAATAACTCAAACTCTAGAGTCTAGACTCAGACACTTACGTTGGACTATTAGAAGTCCCAATATTGCAGACCACTTACACGACAGAATGCGTGGTGAAAATGTTGCTTAGGTCTCTTAACAACAAGGTAGAGTGCAACATAAAACTTCAAGTATTAAAGCAAGCCATTCTGTTGAAACTTAGAAGGTCAAACGCTTGGCTCTTTTCAGTAGAATACCTTTACATACTTCTTTACTGTACATACTTCTTGCTCTAACATAAAAGTACTGTCACTAGAAAACTTACATACAAAAGAAACTTAAACAGTTTAACAAAGATAAAATATCTTTTAATCACTGTGTCCTGTCTTTAACTTTGTTTTCAATTTCAAGTGTATAATTAGTCATAGGACTAATTGCGTCAAAGTATTCAGAAAGACTCAGAGGAAACCACAGAATACAAGAACTGTGGCCATAGAAGGTGCAGAAATGCAGGTGATAGAGCCCACTATGAAACCCCCAAATGACAATACGCCCTTCACCTAGTGAAAATCCCAGTAAACCCATACAAAAATCACTTAAACTACCAAAATACATTCAGCAGATGTGAAAAAAAAAACATTGAAAAAAGTTGTAAAATATTTATGTGCTTATATATGTACACACATATATATTATTATTATTAGTAAAAACAAATAATGTATATAAATACCATTAAACTTGACAAAAAAGAAGAACAAGTTGAAACAAGTTATACAAAATATCTATGCATATCTATAATACATAATACTATTAAACGTAAAAAAAATTATGTAACCATTCATAAAATAAAAAATTGAAATCAAGTGTATGTTTCATGTTTAATGGTTTTATTGAAAATGAGAAAGAAGAAAAAGGAATGTAAAGAAGAATTTTATAAATGTAAGAGTAAATATTATATAAAAATTAAAAAAAAACAACTCGTTATAAAAAAAATCAAAATTTTTTCACCAATCATTCAATCATTATAAATGAATTAATTAAATAATTATTTCACTTCTAAGAAAATTTTTTATTTTTTTTCTTTATTCTTAACATAGTTAACAAAGACTTCAGGCTTATTGACAAGATACAGAATTACGCTAAGAATAGCTAGTACAGATTTGTATTTAGCAGTTCAAATAGTTTTGAATGTCACTTCAAGAAGAATTTAATACATTAAATTAATTTGGATGGGATCATATGGGGTGTACAATATTTAGACACATTGGATAAATAACAATAAAAGATATAGAAAATACAAGACATTATAGTAAATCCATCAATATAGGAGAGCAGACACTCAATTTCATTGTGGTCAAAATCTAAGTCATGCACTCGTGCTCGAATCGTTGCTGCAGCCTTATTAAATAATGTGCAGCAGACGATGGTGTAGAAGTCTCTAAAGTAGGTGGTACGAAAATAAGTTATGTTTACAGGGTGTGACTGAGTTGCTTCGCAGATTGTAGGCGTCGGAGGTCGGGACTTATAAAGCCTTGTAATAATACAGGTGTCTAACTATCAGAACTCTTAGAGACCTAAATAGCTCTATGGAGCGGGTGGGATGAGAAGCACCACAAATCTTTTGACTAACATATTTTTGAAAGATAGAGAGGGGGTGAATTTTAGAATGGTAATTTCCTACCCAACACCCAACACCCAACACCGCATTGTAATTTTGAATGAAATAGTAAAAAATAGACGGTTCTTGGAGTACTATTTACACAAAATTTACGTAGGTGACACAAACATCGGATAAATGAACGCAGAACGTTTACAATTTCAACTTTGAAACGAATCCCATCACACGTTGTGTGATATATATGTATCAGTGGCGTGGCATCCATACAAGCCGATTCCTTCCGGCTTCCCTTTTCAAATATAAACAAATTTTATTTTGCCACTTGCCAACCATCACATTCAATTATTTGTTCATCAAACCATTTTTCATAACTTTATACACGCTCGAAGATGAAATGCTGGGACCACTTCGGTTGTTTATTAATTTTTACTCATACAAAAACTCGCACGCAGCGTGCAATGATTTTTTTTGAGAAGCCGTTCATTTTCCGGCTTATGCATTCACTTCTTCACAGTACGAGCTTTCAACTCTATTCCTTTCTGGACCTAGAAGATCATTTGCGATTTCTTTGTCTAACATACATTCGCTTATGAGGAAAATAACCCGCGATTTCTCGGCTTTTGTGGATGAACATTGGTGGAGGAGAAAGGTTTTAGTTCGAGGGAGTTTTTTTTTTTAATGTAGGCAACAAAATAAGCCGACGAAAATCGGGTTATTGGGTGATGTAGTTGTTCGAACGGCGTTTGAGGTTTTTCTTACTTGTTGGGTATTTTTTTTTTGCAAATTTGAAATGACAGTTGCAAATCGGTTGTGTAATTGTGCGTGATTTATTGAAAATTTGGATGCAAATTTTTGTGATTTTTGTGACTGCTAATTATTAGAAAATTTTAAAAATTTTACAATTATATATTGTTAGTTAAGTTAGTGTTTTAAATTATTAAATTATTATAAAATAGTGAGTGAGCTAAGTGAATAGTTATTAGCTGTATACCAAGTAATTATAAATCTACTCAAGAGGTGCCAAATTGAACATTCTTATTATTCTTAGACAAGATGTCTCTAGTTAATTTTGAGTGCTGTTTAACTAATTTTCTTCTAAAAGAAACCCACAAGTTCAGTAAGCTTTCTTTTTTGTAAAAAAAAAGTTATAGAACTAGGTCGTTCGATACCATCAATGAAAATTGATTATTTGCATGAATTTGGCGAATATCGCATAGAGACTTCTTTAGGGAATTCTTACGAGGCTCATAATAGAAAAGTTGATCGCAATCGCGATTTAATGAAGCGTTTCATAGACAGTGTAGTTCTTCTAGGAAAACAAGAGCTGGTATTCCGGGGTATCAGACACTCGATGGCAATATCATTCGCATATAGTGAACGTCTTATTCAATTGCAGAGAAGACATAGAGATCGAGGGTTTTGAGTCATGGATTCATTCTGAATTTTTAAACTCATTTGACTCAATCTATGAGAGCGTAAGTTACTGCTCAGAACCTCCAAGCAAACGCCGACTACTTAATATTGATTCAAATACAAATTTTAGCCGAATTTGTGTAGCAGTTATAGATAATGTTACAAGATTAAGAATAGGTATAGTTCATTCAGTTCATATACTTTCTTTGATTTATTAAACAAATCAAAAATATGAATATTTTTCTAATTCAATGCCGGATTACAAAATAACTTCTTTTCATGGAATTTTTTATTTTTATTATTTTATTTTTAATTTTACTACTTCAGAAAAAAGAACTCAAAGTTTTATACACTACCCCTTCATTTAAAAAGCTTGAGGTTTTTCAACTTTATAAGCATTTTAATACGGAAATGCTTAGAGACACTTTTTCTCAAGCTCTAACATTGTGTGAAATCTTTTTAACCCTGCCTTTGATTGTGGCCTTTGTCGAAAGATCTTTTTCGACTTTAAAAAGAGTCCACACTTACTTAAGAAATTCCCAAAAAGAAGAAAGACTCTCAGACCTGGCACTTTTATCTATCGAAACCTTCTTTTAGAAATTAAAAATAACTCAAATTTTTATGAAAGAGTTTTAGCAGAATTCGTAAAAAAGAATCGTAGGATAGCTTTAGAGTACAAATAGGTAGTACATAATTGTAATTGCTAAATTTTTTATAATTAACAACGCTCCGAGTTATCAATAACTTATATAGATTATTCTGCCCTGAACGGCTTCTTCCGAAGCCACTTTTTTTATGCGATGAGCTCATTGTCTACGTAAATTCCAATGACTTAAATTATAACAAAGACCAATGGCGAAGATACAACACCACCTGAATAATCTAACACTTTGTAACGAGAACAACTTAGAGAAGGAAAATAGATTTCGATACCAGGAGACTCCTGCTTTTTCGAACTAAAAAGCATTAGTTTTGTTGCTTACCTTTAGTTTGTGTTTGGTAAACTAGATTCTCGGTAGGTGAGAGTCGTAGTTTATACCAGCTACTAGCTTCAGGGGGCTAGCAGAGTCATATGCGATGCCGAAGTCATTTGCAGAGCCGTGTTTTGTCTTGTAAAAGGTTTGTTAAACATAGGGTTTATATAGACTTTCAACAAAATAGGCCCAAAGAAAAATACTTGATGTACCACTAGATTTATATTTCTAGCATTGCTATATCAGTTCCCAATTTTTGCTTTTTGCGTTCTATCTGAACTCAAACCATCTAATCACATCAACTTTTAACGATTAATTCAACATTTATTAATTCAGGTATTTATTGCATTATGAACTATTTTAATAAAAAAAAAGTAGAGAAGAAGAATAACCAAAAGTTATGAGTTACGAGAATCTCCATTCGAATGACTCGAAAAAAGATTCATTACATTCCACCAATAAAAACCGGTAGGTGTCACTTATGACGGCTGCGAAAATGGCAGACTTCAGACACTACATAAAGCAATGAAAACCAGCCTGATGCAATTTGCTCAGGAGAATGCCATTTTTAACTATATCAAAGGCTGTGGTTATGTTCACGAACAGACCTTATTTCATATTATCATATGACCGCCCTACTCCCAGTGTTATGCCTTCGCAGTAGAGTTGACATACGCTTTCGCAATTGATCGACTTTTTATTTATTTCATGCGAAATAAATAGAAGATTATTGATATCAGGATTCGAACCGTGAACCTGTAGCGTGACAAGCGATGATGTTACCACTACACCACGGGCACCCTTGAGCTGAACACTACGAGTGAATCTTCGGTAAAAAGTCCCTCTTTGAAGCCACATTGCATAGGGCTTAAGAAAAGTGTTGATAGTTTTTCAAAAAATTGTGAGATTTTAAACAGCAAAGAAATCAGTCGGTATTTCTTTTTATCTCGTTTTAACCTGTCGGGAAATATTCCATTGATTATGCTGAGTTAAAGAGGTAGACAAATCGTTAAATATCTTGGCTATCGTTATAGAATCGTCAACAACTGAATTATTATTAGCCAGTACGATAGGGTCAGGGTTTTTTGAAGCACTGTTATTGATTATGCTACTGATCACTTTCCATTCTTTCCTAGGGTTGCCTTGTGCACTGCGTACTTTAGAGTGATAATATGCACGATATAGCCAAATTAAAAAATATTTATTTTCAGTCACATATTTTTGAAGTAATTCCTTAGTGCTGTGTTAAGTCGATGCTTAAGCATTTTTAACGCAGTTATTTCTTCACTTGCACAGCGTTGAAACTGGAAGTACTTAGGTTAGGTTGGTTAGGTTGAAGTGGCTGCCAGCAAAAAAGAAGCCAACACACTTAGACCAATAATAGGTCCATTGTGATACCATATGGGTTTGAGACTCGGCCTCTAGCCTACTCGTTGAACCATTTGTAGCTTCTGATGAAGCGTAGAATGTACCTAACGCCAATATTATTCAGATCATTTAGGTCATTGAAACAGAAGGCTCTTAAGTGGGGTTTCCTTCTTTGGGGCAGAACTGGGCAGGTGCAAAGAAGGTGAAGAATTGTCTCTTCCTCCTCCTCTTCCATGCAGCTTCTGCAGAAATCATTAGAGAATACGGCAAGCCTTGTTGCATACTTGCCTATTAGACAGCGTACAGTAATGACACCTATAACTTCACTAATATGGTTCCTATTTAGAGAAATCAAATTCCTATAGCGTGTCAGATCCAGCATAGGCCAAATCTGTTTTATCGCTAGACAATTTGTACTCCTTGTCCACCTAGAATTTGTCTTTACGGTAGCATCCAGCTTTATTTTAAGTTTGCATGTAGCGATAGGCATACCCAGTTAACTTTTGCCTGGAAGAATGGGTATTGTTGTTCCACGTCTGGCAAGTTCGCCTTAAAATTCCGTGGAATATGCCCCAGCAAACAAATTAGGTGAATGTTAAACCGCTCCGCCATCTCTATAAGACACGATCGGCAGTCTAGAGCTGTCAAAGAATTTGTTGAGGAAGATTCCAAGGATTCGATTGCGGCTTTTATTATATTATATATTGATATTAAACCTATTTAAGACGGAGGCGTGGCCATATACTTTTTTGGACCACTGTGAAGTATCTTTAAGGCGAATAGCTGAGTTAGCTGCCATTTCCCTACCATAAATGTCAGGGGCGTTAAATGAAAAAGAATGTCGATGGCTGCAGAAGGTGCAGTGCTCCGCTAATGCACAGACAAGCTAAAGGTTGGGCTTTGCTTAATCACTTCTGGTTTATTGCCTTATCCAAATCAAACCACCAAACAACTACCCCTTACATAAGGAACGGTTTAATGACCGAGATATAGAGCCAGTGAGTTAGTCTGAGTTGTAAGCCCCATTTGCACCCAATGGCTTTTTTGCAAAAGACGAGTGCGACAGTGGGTTTCTTAACTCTTTCCTGTATATTAGGTTTCCAGTTTAGTTTCGTATCTAAAATAAGACCAAGAGACTGATATAGCTAGCATCACAACCTATACTATAACTATAGATAACTTCGCAACCCTCAGCTTCCAGGATTAACAGTAGTTCATTGACCACCAGATTCCAAAGAAGTGTTTCGACTGATTTGCTCTTACAGTATTCATATTGAGCCGTGGACAGTTGTCGTGTGTCAATACTATCAAGTAAGTGGATATCAATCAATCGTTCCAGTGTTTTTAAAAGGAAAGATGATAGACTAATAGGTCTGAGGTTTTTGGGACTGGCATGTGAATATTTACAAGCTCTGGGTATGAATACCACATTGACTTCTCTCCATATATGCGGAATATGGACCAGATTCAGACAGCTCTGAAAAATATTTTTTTGAACAGGCAGGATAATGTCAGGTGACTGTTGTAGTTCAGCAGGTGTTATGCCATCTGGTCCAGTGGATTTATATGGTTTGAAGCTATGTAGCGCCCAAAGGAGTTTGTCCTGCGCAATCAGACTTGAGAGGTTTGTTTTTTGAGCATTTGACTTGATAGAGTCGATATTGTTGGCAGTCAGGGAATTACTTGGGAAGTGTGTATCAATAAGTAAATTTAAAGTATCTACACTAGAATTTGTCCAAGACCCATCTATTTTTAATAAACAGCTGGGCACTGAAGAATTTGTCGAGGGGATTATTCTGCTACTGTCCCAACTGCTGCCGACGCCCCAACTGTTGCTGCCGCACCAACTGCTGCTGACGTCCCTACTAGAGCTGCAGCGGCAATTATCGCTGCTGCTACATTTACGTCACAAGAATGATTTAATGGTGCTGATTAGGAACTGACTGCTTTGGAAGAACAGCTAACCACAGTGAAAAAAAGCAAGAGCTTCTTCAGCTTACACGCCAGCTCAAGGAAATGTCGTCTAAGCCCATAACTAGTGCTCGTGTCGATGATATCGTTCGGGTGGTACCAAAGTTTAGTGGTGACTGTATGTCGGGCTACGTCGTCAAGCATTTTATTAACGACTTGGAGCAGATCTGCCAAACTTATCGAATCGAGACTCCGAAGATATGTATCACTATGTTTTCATCATGAAAGGGCTGCCCAAAGATAGACATTTGAGGGAACTAGAAACTGTTGGCATAATCGTCGACGGTATGCATTTGGCACCTAAAGTTGCCATTCTGTTATTAAGTGGAACATTCACGGTCGACCAACTAAAAGCTGCCGTTGGAATACATCGTGAGTGCATCATGGATCACATTAAACGACTGGCCGCAATTCGTCCTCGATCTCAACCGGGTCTTGCAAACAATGACGTCATCGCTGCTCCGAAGAAACAAACTGAAGACAATGAGCAGACTCTCTGTTTTAATCGCAGCCAATTAGGACATTATCAGAGCAAATGTCCATATGAGGTGCGAACACCTGGTTCATGTTTTAGATGCTGGAAAATGGGCCACGACCATCGAAATTGCCCCATCCCACCGAAGCTGCTGATACGCCGCAGTTTGGTTGCTGCTGTTGACGATGCTGATCGCATCAGGGAATAAAGTTCACGATTGTGACAGATTGTATTTCACTTAAGTTTACCTTGGAACATGAACGGATGAATACCAGAATTGCTGGGGGGGCTCTCAAATTGCAGTCATATGATTACACTTTGCAGCACCGAAATGGTATCTTAAGGAGTCATGTGGATGCTGTGAGTCGTTTACATCCCAAAACTAAGGAACTTTCAAGTCCCAGGAACATTTGTTCAAATGATACTGTAGCTGTCGTCGAATCCCACATTTGTGATATTAAAGCGCCTCATTGCGTTCTATGCTGTACCGTTCAGGTAATTGACGATAATGATGTCTGCTTTCAAGTCCAACTTACGCAAGTTGAGATGAACAAATTGTTAAGTTGCGTGATCAGTTGGAGAGAGGGCCGATGATCGGTTTTGGGATGAAAGATGGTATTTTTTTCATGGTTGATGAGACAGGCAGGGATTTATTGTATGTAGCGAGCGAAATGGAGGGAAATGTAATAAGGCTAATTCATGAGAAATTCGGCCATTTAAGAGTACATAAAACTTTCGAAGGTCTGCGTATGTAGTACTGGTTCCCCAGTATGAGAGAGAGAGAGTATTATTCGCAATTATATTCGTTGCATTATGTATGCAGCGCCGGTCCAGTCAACTGACCGAACGCTCTATAGCATTGACAAGAAGTCTGAACCGTTTGACACATTGCATTTAGATCATTTTGGACCACTGCCTTCCATTGTTTCAAAAAAAAAATGTATATTATTAGTCACGGATGCTTTTACTAAATTTGTTAAAATCTAAGCTGTTAATTCGACTAGTGTAAAATAAGTCTTTGCCTGCCTCGAAAAATATTTTGAATGTTATAGTCGGCCGCGTCGCATTATTACTGATCAAGGCACTTGTTTTACATATTTAGAGTTTGCCGCTTTCCTTAAAAAGCATAACATAGAACACGTAAAGATTGCGGTTGGATCTCCACAGGCCAACGGGCAAACAGAGCATGTGAATAGGACACTGAAATCAATGCTAGTAATTAATCATGCCGATTGGGTTCAAATTTTCACTTTGAATAACTCAAAGCATAGTTCAACGAAGCACTCCCCTAGCGAACTACTATTTGGAGTGTCACAACGTGGCAAGGTTGATGAGTTTTCCAAATATTTGAATGTAAAGTTTAACTCGACAGAGCTACGAAATTTGGCAACTATGCGTGTGAACGCTCATGAGGCGATTCAAAAATCACAAGCTTATAATGCTGCTTGTTCGGCCAAGAGGAGTTCGCCATCAAAGGAATATACAGTAAGAGAATTCGTCGTGATTCGTAATGTGGATGTTACGCCAGGGACAAACAAAAAGCTTATTCCGAAGTATCGCGGTCCATATGTAATCCATAAAGTATTGGGAAATGATCGGTACGTAGTTCGTGATAACGAAAACTGTCAAATAACACAGCATCCATATAATAACGTTGTTGAAGCCGCCCGTATGCGAAGATGGGTTGAAAATAAGAATGACGATGAGGCTGAGGATAGCTGTGAGAGCAGCACTTGGTTAAAAGATTAGTCTTTTATAGAAGATAGGTATATCGAAGTCGATTTTTTATGTAGGTCGGCCGAGATTATAAGATAATAAATGTAATAAGTTCTTAAGACAAATGTAACAGCTCAACGCCATCTGTTGGCGAAATTGTAAATAAAGTAAAGCGTAGCTAACTTCATGCTTGTGCGGAGAAAGGGAAGGAGAAACACTTCCGTTTTTTTTGACTTTATTCAATTAGAAGTGTGTGAAATAAAAGTTAAAAAGAAAGTAAAGTTTAACCATCTTAATAAAAAAAATAACAGTTCTGCAATATCTGTTTATATGTAAGTTTACGCCGATTTTTCAAACAAAATCTTCTTCAGCGATGAGGTCCATTTTTCGGTCGGCGGCTACTTAATAAAACGAAATTGTAGAATTTGTGGTTCTGCGTATCCAAATGTGATCGTCGAGAGACCATCGCATCCACCACGGGTTGCAGTATGATGCACCTTGTGGACTGGCGCATAATCGAGCTGTATTTTTTTAAAGCGACGAAGGCACCACCGTTACAGTGAATTCTCTGCACTACGGTCAAATGATAACCATATTTTTTTTTGATCTGAGATTAAAGACATTGATATGATCGGCGGCTGATTAATTTCGAGATGTGGAGACATCAATTGGCCACCATGACCGTGTGATCTGACCCCTTTGAATTTATTTTTGTGGGGCTATAAAGATTGTGTCTATGCAGACAATCCCCAAACCTTGGAATACTTAAAAACCAACATCCATGAAGTTATGTCCACAATACAGCCAGAAATGTGCAGAGAAGTCATCGAAAATTATCTCACAAGAATCGAAGTTTGCAAAAACTCCCGTGGCGGCCATTTAATCGATGTTGCATTCCATGCATAGTGAAATAATCCGACATTTAAAACAGAAAAAAAAAAAAATTATATTTTTTATACTTTTTATTTTATTTTAAATAACAGTCCTGAAACACAAAATGTATAACCCTGAAGCACAGATAATAAACTACCCACATGTCGCACGCCCATATAAAAAAAATTTTGTCCCGGCAGACAGAGAGTTTTCAGAATAAGTACAACAAATAAAGCTTTTTCTTATTCCTCGCTCCGTTCGCTCGTGTGGGAAAAGTTCTTTTTCTCATCGTGTGTTGTGACATGGAAACGAACGAGGTGATGAAATGTAAAGGGGTATGCGGGAAGGGGCATGAAGATGCATGACGGTGTGATTTCCATACCAACGCAGCAAAAGAATAAATTTTCATGTTTTGCAATAGCGTATGCGTTGTATATAAAGAAAAGGTTTGAGAGATTTTGCTCGAATATCAATCATTTAGATTTTCAGGTTAATTACTAACATACAATACATATATATTACATATATATACTAACAAATTGTCTTCAAAATTTCCTGGAAAAGAACGAAGTGCGCAAATGCTTACTGTTCTATAACCAAAAATTAATTGCCTGATGGAAAATTATTTAAATTTCCTAAAAAAGGAACAGTTAAATACGATGAATGGCTAGCTTTAGCAGAGGAGTCTCGGGAACACATATATGCAGCAAACATTTTAAGAATGCCTTTAATGGAAAGTGTTCGAATCGGGTGTGTAACTTGCACAATCTTTGCTGTGTGAGGATAATTTCGATAACTTTCCACTTTATGACGAATGTAAAAAGAAAAGGCCAACTTGCTTGACGTTATAAATGATAATGATTTTATTTCAGATTGCTCTAATTCTTAATTTGACAGTTCTATGTTTCTTGACAGTTTGTGATAGTAACCTTTACTTTAGATTGACCATAATTGAATTTAATTGAATTGAATAAAAATTGAATTCTAATTGAACAATAATTAGCAAAGTGTTTCAAGTGCCCTCTATAATTCCTGCCGTGGGTCGCCTTCTTACTACAGAAGCCGTAATCTGCGCTTACGCTACTGTGTTGTTGTCTATTCATATAAGTGCCGTAAATGTACGTCATAGACGATGATGGTGTAATTGTTTCGATTGCTTGTCTTTTTTTTTGATTTTATTTTAATTTAATGTGCAGTGATTGCACCAGCGCGGGATATTCCAGGTGAGTGTTGTTATTTTCCTATATTATACTTTCTTTAGGTTCAAATCCAAAGTTCTTTTAGTGCTTTTAGTGTTTGTTATTATTTCCATTCATGGTTTCGGTGTAGGGTTAGAGATGATTGTGTCGGACTTATCGACAGGTGAGTGTTGTTATTTTCGTATATTATACTTTCTTTAGGTTCAAATCCAAAGTTCTTTTAGTGCTTTTAGTATTTGTTATTATTTCCATTCATGGTTTCGGTGTAGGGTTAGAGACGATTGTGTCGAATTATCGACTTAGGGATGGCCACGAATGTTTTTTTTTTTTTTTTCCGAGGGTAGGTAAAAAATCTTCATGAAGACACTATGAGGATCGATAGCGCGTGCTCATAGTAGTGTGAGATTTTTACTCACTAAAAAAACCTCCCTTCGTGATAAATTTCTTTGATTACTACAACTAAGTTTTTACTTATCCAGCAGTTTTTCTTTCACGCATTGAGATCGTTTGGCAGGTCCCTTTCCATTGAAAGTTCCTGCTTGTTCCGCAAATTAGGCGCGGTATCTTGCTATCGCGTTAAGTCGAAAGGTTTAGTTTTTTTTTTTTTGCATTTTTATTAATTATTAATTCATTATAACTTTCTTGCTAGACAAAAAACGCTTAAAACTAGCCTAACTAACTTATCTATGTTATTCTAACTTACTGGCCCTATGCGGGCGCTCTAAGCTAAACTTAATACTTAAAAATATGTCTTTCGACGTAACCTAACTTAAATTTGTATTTATTTTTTTTTTTTTTTACTAATAATTACTAAGAAAAGTTTTATTTAGATAAAAAAAACTTAGTAAATGAACTTTTTGTTTGTTTCTTATATATATAAAACTTATAGACTATCTTAAAATAAATACTAACCTACCTTATTCTACCTTAATCTACTTACTCCAACTACGTAAATATATACGTATTTTTTTTTTTTTTTTTTTTTTTTAATAGATTCAAGTGCTGTGTTGTGTTTTTTTTTATATATATATACATGATATCTAAAAAATCTACCTAAAACCTACCTTCAAACTGGCTACCCTGGATTATGGGGAAACGACGAAGGAGTTCCCCCTTGTTCGGCTAGCCACCAAAAATGTCCGTACTGACGTTGTACGTCGTCTATATCGCGACTCGATACCGCTCTACTAAACCGGAGACGCTCCACACTGCTGTGTGCGACGTCTCTGTCGTAGTTGAGTCGCCTATCCGCAGCTGTCCGAGCAACATGGAAGATTAGCGGGACTGCCAATCTGTCCTGGATCAGACCTTTCTCATCGAGATAGAGGAATGCCTCTGGGGGAACAAAGCCGTTAAGGCGCACTCTCTCGTGGTACCTGTAATTGGGGTAATAAGCCCCAGAGATCAGGTTATTCATCGAGCTCATTGCTCTTGCAATATGCCTTCGAGTCAGCTTGATCAGGAAATTATCGACCCTTATTAGGTTAGCCCTGTTGTACAGGACCTCATTGGGATAGAATTTTATGTACTGTGATTCTGGTGTTCTGTATAAATGAAGGCAAGCCTGAAGGCAAGCCCTCTCAAACACCCGAATCTTTTCCAACAAGCTTGCTCCCACGTTGAACCACACGGGGCATCCATATACGAGCATGGGCCTAATGAGGGCCATGTAGCAGATTACCTTTACCCTTGCATCGAGTTGCTTGCTATAAAAAAGTCTCTTTGTAAGGGCAAAAGCACCTCTGGCTCTGGCCAGAGCAGCATCTATATGTTTGTTAAAATATAGATATTGGTCTAACCAAAGCCCTAGGTATCTGACTACACTTCGACTCGCAAGTGGCTGTCCGTGCGGTCCAACGATTGAGAACTTTCGCCAATTCTTTCTGGTATCCCTAGAGGCCCCAGACAACGGCGTCCTAAAAAGAATGGTTTCCGATTTCTGGAAGTTGATCTTCAACTTCCAGTCATCGCAATATCGCTGAATCTTATCGAAGTCACGTTGCAAGAGCAGTGCAATGACCTCGATTTTTGGTCCTGATCTGTACGCAATCAAGTCGTCTGCGTACGCTATGGCATGGTGAAGTGATCCTATGAGATCGCTCGTGTAAATGTTGAAGAGGATCGGCGAATTAACCGCACCTTGTTGCAGACCGTTTTTAATTAGAAATGTTCCAGCAGAAGTCAAATTGGTATTTTTAACAATGAACTCTCTACTGGTGAGCATATTATAAAGTATGTACAGCAGTGGTTTGCTTATGCCCAGCCTGCTCAGTTTGTAGAAAAGTCCCTCTAACCATACGGTGTCGAAGGCCTTCTCCAAGTCAATCAGGCATGCACCAGTGCATTGGTTCTTGTTTTTGTTCCATTGGATATCCGATACCAGTTTAGACGCGGCATGTATTGTATCATGCCCCGCCTTAAAACCGAATTGGTTATCCGGAATTATATTATTGTTCTCAGTCCACTTAAGCAGGGCTCTATTGATAACTTTCTCAAATACCTTGCTGATGTTCGGAAGGAGACTTATCGACCGGAGATTTGCCGGATTGGAAGTGTCCTTACCCCTTTTGGGGATGGGTTGTATTACTGCTGTTTTCCAATGCGCTGGATAATGTGCATTATTCAGCGCATTGTTAAACAGAGTGGTGTAAATGTCCACCGCTTCTGGAGGGAGATGGCGAAGCACAATGTTCGACACTCCGTCGATTCCCATAGATTTCTTTCTTCTCAATGATTCAAAGATCGCTTGGAGCTCCACCTTCGATATGTACGGGGGATGGACCCTTTCATCGGCGATGACATTGTTTGCCATAATATCGTCATTGAACTCGGTAAAACCTATGTTCTCGGATCGCCAGTGATCTATATCATTTCGAAGGCAGAAGTTATGCACAAAGACGCGATTTTCCAATTCGAGGTTCGGGCAAATGGTATCATTCACCTTGTACACTTCCTGGAAAATCGCTCCTATAGCTTCTACCTTCTCCTGCGGATCTTCGATCAAAAAGAAGTTGTCATCTACTGCGTTATCTGGATCTATACCCGCTGTTGTCATTATTCGTGCATTGTTCGTCGTTCGGGGGATCTTAAGACATGGAAGGTCGATTTGATTATTCCTCCGAAATATTTTATTTATTTGCGGGAACATACTCGGGTTGTTGGATTTTACAGCCCGAATTTTGTTGTTCCAATGCAGATTTACAGAAAGTCTGTAGTTTTCTCTGATTAATTTCTGGAGGTTTGTAATCAACGACTTCAGCGTCCTAACCTCCGAGTTTTGTCTGTCAGTAAACTGTCTGTACAAGGTTTTTAGTCTCGACAGCAGTCTACTTTTGTGTTGGTGTAGTGCGTCAATTGTTGCATTGCGGAATATGTTTGCGTTGTCAGTATGTTGATACCGAGGTATCGTGCTGTCCATAGTTCGTTTAATTGTCTCGTCCATTTGTTTTAGGTACCAGTCAATCTCCTCGTTTGACAGATTCCTATTGGACGGTGGGTAGAGCGAGTTCGAGGAGAGTGCTCTTGTCAAAACTCTGGAGAAACGAGTCCAACGCGTCCTGCTATAATTGTAGGAGTACGTTTGGACAAACTCCTCCAATTCCGCAATTTCGTTGGGAACCGTTACTACGGCACTGAGTCCGCAATGGTCACTGTCATACACAAATGTGTGAAGGCAGTTTAAAGTTTGTCGGTCCGTGACTGTCAGTTGTAACCGTACGTCGAACAGCATGAGATCCAAATAGGAGCCGCTTCTAGGAAACGACGGACTATCTGTAGCTTTCAAATCGAGTTTATACTCGACACTGTGCCGACCCCACCAATCGAATAGTCGGTTTCCTCTAGGATTAGGTGTGTTATTTCCCCAATCTCTATGTTTGGCGTTTAGATCTCCGGCCATGAGGAAATAATTCTCCTCCGACTCCAGCCTTAGGCATCGAAAAAGTGTCTCAAGCTCTGAAATAAGTAACGTAGATTGAGTGGCCTCAGGTGCATAGAGTGCTATCGTATATATCCTCTTTCCACTATGGAGAGCGATGCACAAGATACACGCTTCCAGCACCTGGAACCTTCGCGCTTCACCGCTATACACTACTTTAAATTGCAGTTGTTTTTTAATGAAAATCGCAACACCTCCTCCTTGTGTGGAGTTGGGTCGGTCTCTTCTGACAATATTGTATTTATTGTGCCCCAATTTGTGCTTCTGTGATAGCTTTGTTTCGCTAACCATAAGCACATCAGGGGTTTGGTCTTCTAGCAACTTAAACAGTACGGCTCCTCGCTCGATCCTAATCAGTGAATTCACATTCACCGCAAGAATCTTCAAGGATTGCTCCTCCATGTTCGTACCTATTACGATTGGAGGTGCGTTAGGCCCGGCAGAAGTGCGTAGATCTGGTCCACCCGCTTCGCCTGCTCCTGTACTTGACGTTGAAGCTGCTCCATCTGCCCTTCAATAGAATGCAAGATGGCCAGCAAGGCAGTTTGAGCCTCCGGTGCTCTAGGCGCTGGGACCTGAGAAGCAACCTTCGGTCTTTTCTGTTCAGCGTTTCCCCGACCTGCTGCCATTTGGGCGTAAGTCACTTGGGGAGTCACGGATTGTGTCTGAATTGGAGCAGGTGGACGCTTCACTACGACCTTCTCCTGACGAACTAGATTTACTTTCTTAATATACTGGAACTTAGGACAACCCCGATAGTTTGCGGTGTGTCCCGAGTTCCTGCATAAAGCACACGAGAGCTGGCTCTTATCTGCCACTCCATCCTTACCCAGAGTGCATTCCTCTGCTTTGTGGTTCTTTCCACACTTGACACATTGAGGCTGCATTTCGCACTTCGACGCGGCGTGCCCGAACCTTTGGCAGCGAACACATTGTAAAATGTTTTCGCTCCTTCTTGATTTTTCCCATGCGACAACCTGGTAGTCTAGGAGTTTAATACTCCTTAGGCCATCCAGCTTGCTATTGGGTGAAAGCTGAACAAGGAAGAACAGCAGTTTCCGCTTCTCCCTTTTTGCCTTAGTTGTGGTGAATGGCTTGACCCCTACGAATTGGAGCTCGTCGCACTCCTTCTCTTTAAGCAGTTTAAGGAGCATCTCCGGATCGGTAGACGGTTCTATCCCCCTCAGCAGCATGGTTTGCAGCTTTTCCCCCTTCGGGGTGAAGGAGAAGAATTTCGTCGTCGTGTCCCTCAAAAGATTTTTATTTTTTTTGTACTGTTCCACTGTATTGCAGTGGATAGCATGTCTATCTACATTTAATCGCTTAATGAAAAAATTATTACCTATGGCCGACTTACATAGCTCAATGGTATCCTTCAGCTCCATCTTATAGGTGTTAATTGGTGACACCCTCGTCTTTGTAGTCTTCATTTGCTGCTGTTTTTGTTGTTGTTGCTGTTGCTGCTGTTTTTGCTGCGGTTGTTGTTTCTGCTGCTGTTGTTGTTGTTGTTGTTGTTGTTGTCTTTTCTGCTGCTGTTGTTGTTGTTGTTGCTGTTTCTTCAGCTGTTGTTGCAACTGGCCTTCTGATGGCTGCTGCTGTGTTTGTTGCTGTTTCTTCAGCTGTTGTTGCTGCTGCTGTTATAGTTGCGGCTGTTTTTGTTGTTCCATATGGCCTTCTGATGGCTGCTGCTGTGGTTGTTGCAAAGCGCACTGGAGCTCTTGCTGCCGCTCCTTCTCTCGTCTGGCCATTTGCTTGGCCTTGATAGCACGTACACGTTCTTTCAGCTGGCTGATGCTGCTGTTTAGGGTCTCTACTTCATCATCTTCGTTTTCTGACTCAGAAGCAGCAAGAACTGAGAAGATGTTACAATCCCCCATATAGTGGCCTTCCCCACCGTCGGAGACGTATGGGTATTGGTCATCGTCATCTGACCTTTGCCGCTTTTTTTCTGCAGCTGCTGTTGCTGTACTAGGCGCCCCTTCCATCACTCCGTCCGGCAGCTGTTCAGATGAAGCTGTTATGGAGGGGCGCTTTATCACTTTGGGAGTCGGTTTTGTCTTCCTTCTCCTCTTCCCTGTACCATCGGCGGCTGCCGTTGCTAGGTGGTCAGTACCTACATTAACTGCCTTCTCGGCTGATGGCATCGTTTCATCCGCTGGGCCCGCTATTGGGAGCGCGGACCGCTCGTTTTCCATCGCCTGATTATTGTTTGCACTTTGTCATTATTTTTATTATTATTTTTTTTTTTTTTTTAAGTTAAAAGAAAAAAAAAAGTCGACAAACTGGATTGGGAATTGAACCCGGGGTGCTGGGTTACCAGTCCACTACCACTTGTATTAGGCTAACTCGTCACTTGACTAACCAAATTCTAATAGTCAACTTGAAATTACTCCGAATTTGAAGGAAAAGCCGAAACACGTCTGCACCTTACGAAAGTCTGTGAACGACTGACGAAAGGTTTAGTCCTTTGTAGACGATGCAGTAGATTCCTCTCATCTAGAATTCGAAGGACTTCATTGTTAACGTGTCCTTGTAATCTGTCTTTATGCTTAAGCGCGAAGTTTTTGATTTCATGTTCGACTGTTGCAATTCCTAAATCTCTATGGTTATCGCTATTTCTAATAAACCACGGTGCATTAACTATTGATCTTACCACTTTATTTTCAAAAGTTTGTAAAATATTGACATTACTTATTTTGCTAAACCCCGGGGATGTATTCCATATGTCCGTATCGGCTTTAGCACTTGCTTGTATAGAAGCAGTTTGTTCTCAATATTAAGCTTGGAATGTTTTCCAAGTAACCAGTACATTTCTCTGTATTTGGTTTCTAGTTTTGTACGTTTTTTCTTCACGTGCGATTTCCACTTCAGCTTAGCATCAAGTGTCATTCCAAGATACTTAGCCTCGTTTGCAAACGGAATTTGAACCGAGTTTGAAAAGATCGGCAAATTATTTATTTTCTTATAAGTAAAATTGACATGAACAGATTTGTTTTCGTTTAAAGCTAGTCGCCAAATCTTTGTCCATTCATTTACTTTATTCAATGCTTCTTGCAATTTTTCAGTCGTTTCTTCGATCGTTTTACCCGTTGCCAGGATGGCAGTGTCATCGGCAAATGTAGCTAACACGGTGCCTTCTTCTTGCGGTATATCGGGAGTATATAATAGGTACAAAAGCGGTCCAAGGACGCTTCCCTGGGGCACACCAGCCCTTATTTCTTTAAATTCTGAATATTCATTTCCGTGTTTGACTCGGAAAAGACGATTCGTCAAGTATTTTTCCAGAATATTATATAAGTGTTCCGGCAGAACTTGTCGTAATTTATATTTCAATCCTTCATGCCAGACCTTGTCAAAAGCTTGAGAAACATCAAGGAATACGCTCGAGCAAATCTTTTTTCCTTCGTAAGCTTTCTCAATTAAATCAGTTATTCTATGCACTTGGTCTATTGCTGAGTGCTTGATTCTAAACCCAAACTGGTGATTGGGAATAAGAGATCTTTCTTCTATAACCGGATGTAATCGCTTAACTACTATTCTTTCGAAAACTTTAGACATAATCGGTAGCAGCCAAATAGGTCTATACGATTTTTTATCATTCGGCGGTTTTTCTGGCTTCAGAATCATTATTACTTCCGCGACTTTCCATTGACTCGGAACATATTCTAGTCTTATCGCTGCATTTATAATGTAAAGGAACTTAACTAACGCTTTTCTAGGTAACGATTTCAGAAGCTCTCCTGTGATTAGGTCGTATCCAGGAGATTTATTCGGTTTCAGTTTCTCTATTTCTTGTTGAAGTTCGGTCAGCCTTGCATTTCTTACTGTGTAATTGTGAAGTGCTATATCCGACGCATTATCATTTTCAACAAGCCTTTGTCCATCAAATGGTTTAAATGTTTCTTCTAAATAGGCAGCAAAGACTTCTGCTCTGTCTTTATCATTCTTGGCCCATTCGTTGTCATTTTTCTTGAATGGGGCCGCTTGTATTTTCGGTTTTTTAATGCCTTTTATAGCTTTCCAGAACGAATAATTGGAATCTTTTTCCGCTGTTAAACTTTCAATGCTGGTTTGTATTGTCCGATTTTTAAAATCAATAATGACCTTTTTTAGCAAGTTACACAAGCGATTTAAATGCGATTTATGTTGCGGAGCACGAGTTTGTTGCCATTTTTTACGCGCTTTTACCTTCTCCCTTACCATTTCTTTTATTTCCGGTGGATATTTTTGGGCATGATTGATCGGCGTTTTCCTTTGATAGGGAGTATTTTTCCACGCGGCGCGTTGCAGAACTTCAACAAAACGATCAACTTCAATGTCGAGTTCAGAAGACGTCCTAAGTGATATTCTCAGTTCGATATGTTCTTCAACGTCTTTTTAAAGCCTACCCAATCAGTTTTTCTGCTAGTTAGTCTAGCAGGTACATCTTTTTTAATGAGGCGTTCGCTCATCGTGAGAATGATAGGGGAATGATCGGAAGAGAGATCAAAATTTTCTTCAATTTTGATACAGTTGTCTGGTATTCCTTTTACAACAAAGAAATAGAAAGAATGGGTATTTTGTTGCTATCAGTCGGCTAATATGTTGGTTTACCAGTCGAGTGAAAGTCGCAACTGTGTTGCATGCAGGCGTTGTAAAGTGCTCTGCCTTTTTGTGAGACACATCTTGAACCCCAGAAGGTGTGTTTTGCATTAAAATCACCACCAATAATAAAATTCGGACCAAGAGAGTTGAAAATATTTGTAAAATCATTTTTTTCAAGCCTGCAACGCAGTGGACAATAAATAGACGAGACATTGAAAGAGTAATGTCCATTTTTCACGCGTACAGTACTCACTTGCATTGTTTCAAGCTCTATCATAATCTCTTCAGAGTGTTCGATGCAATCTTTTATGATTAAAGACGATCCGCCTCTGGCCCTTTCCGACGGGTGATAAGCGTGATAGGTACTGTATACAGTAATGTTTACACGCGATAAGGTGAGTTTCACAGATCAAACATATGTCAATGTCATTTTCTCGTAGACATATTTCTAGCTCTTCTAGTCTTTGTATGAGACCATTGGCGTTCCATGCAACAATTTTAAGAAATTTCGTCATGTTCGTTTTGAAATGCTCCTGTTGTTAAGCTTATATTCAAGCTTCTCCAACCTTTCGACAATTAGCATGTTTGTTGTTGTTTGCTCCTCAAGCCTCGCAAGGATAATGAGGAGCAAACAAAAACAAACATGCTAATTGTGGAAAGGTTGGAGAAGCTTGAATATGCGAATGTGTAATCGATTTTCGAATTGCATTCGATGGCTTTTTTTTTTTTTTTTATAACTATAAGGATTTAGTGTCGTGTAGAATATTATTTTCTAGGTATTTAGTGTAGTGTAGAGTGTGTTTTTCAATTATTTTTTAAATGAGTTGTATAGTGTTGAGTGAGGTTTTGGTGTCGCCTAGAGTGTGTGTGAATGCGAATGAGTGAGCGTGGATGCAACTGAGTGGGAGAGTGGATGCAAATGAGTGTTAGACTGGATGCGAAAGAGTGTGAGAGTGGATGCGAATGAGTCTGTAGAGTGGACTGTATATCGATGAATGTTCGATTAGAGTAGTTTTCCTTTCTTTTTTTTTTTAATGAAAGCCAGTGTCGCGAATGAATCGATAAGACTATATTAGCATTTTCTCGGTATTGGTATCGTTAGAGGGAAGAGGGCAAATTTTGGTAATGGGTCCTTTTGTTTCCCCATTTTGTGTTTTCAACGTTACGACGCAAGGCGCCTTCCTTCGAGGATCCAAGCCCAGGTTTACATCCTTCTTTAAACGGTAACGTCACTTCGTAGCGTCCATTCGCTAACTGTTTCGTGGTTTATAAAAAGTGTCGTTCACAGACCCTATTCTCCTCAGTTTCCTGGACCTGAAAGGGAACCTCTTCCATTTCCCAAAACTTTCGGAGTTGGGTGTCAATGTCCAAAACTTGAAGAAAACTCTGAACTCTTTCTGTAGACTGCAAAGGTACCTTCCCCAATAGGATCCATCCTAACCTCGTTTTTTGAGCAATGGGTGACACAGGATCGACACCTCTTACTATGTCCGGAAGTAAAATTTCAGAAGCAATGTCGCTGCCTAGAAGCAGGTCGACCGGAGCGGGCTTATAGTAAGGAGGATCCGCCAAAGTTAACTGCTACACATGACTCCATTGCTTGGGCGACAGCTCCTTGGATGGCAGTAATCCAGTTAGCGTTTTGAAAACAAACCCCTTTACCCTAGTTTCGAAAGTGGGGTTTAAGGACCCTAGAGTCAATTCTACAGAATTGTGACGCGACCCATTCCTAACTTTGCCTAACTCAGCAACTTCGACAAAGGTACGACGCTTTTTCAGGCCTAAAGTTTGAGCTGCTGCCTCGGTAACAAACGTTGCTTCAGAACCTGGATCTACCAAAACACGGAAATCCATATCTTCTCCGCTGGCTGATCGAACCCTGACAACCGCAGTAGCTAACAGGACATGCACGTTTGCATTGGGCTGTGTGTAGAAGGTGTTAAGGGTTGAACTGCTTCCTGGTACTGATGCGTCGTTCGGAAGAAACACTGGAGCCTCTGCATTAATTGTGGAAGCCTGATGTATTGGTATTGATGCGTATTATTGCTATAAGCGAGACAGTTTTCGCAAACATGAATCTTGTTGACCGTAGTTTTGCGCGCACCTACATCCATCTTTAGAAACCGGTTGCAGGTCCTTAGGGAATGAGGACCTTTGTTGCAGATTTTGCACCCAAATTGCTACTTTTGCTTAGGACTAATATGGTATGAGCCCGCCTTTGTTACTGTACTACGCTGACTGCTACCCTTTTGTCCCTGATGTTCTACTACCACTTCTAAAGCCCTAAATCTGGCTTCCAGAAACTCGGAAAACTCTTCAAATGTGGGTAACTCCTTTTTAATTCCCAGCTTTTCTTCTCACAGTTGTTGTGTCATTGCGGGAAGCTTCTGCAACATGCAATAAATGAGAATTGAGTCCCAATGTTCAACCGGAAGCTCTAAGTTTTGAAGCGAATGACAACATTCTATAGACGTATCAAGGACTTTCTTTAAACCCGAAGAATTTTCATGAATTACAGCTCCTTGCCCAAACAAAAGTTTTAGCTGCTTGCTAACCAGGATGCGTTTATCGTCATAGCGTGAAGTGAGTATTGACCACTCCCTTTCATAATTTCCCTGATTAATACCTAAATGCTGTATTAGACGATCAGCCTTTTTGAATCTCCGACAGGGACGCGTTATCACGGATGAGCAACACGAAAAGATCATGAAAAGACCTCCACTCTTCATAGCTTCCAGCAAATGTCGGCAATTTCACCACAGGTAATTTTAAATCCCTCATCCCCATATTTAAATTTATTGGCACAGAACTCACCCCTGTTTCCATTCCAGTTAATTGTGTTGCTGCCACTGATGTCGTCGGTGCCAACTTGTCCAAGCTGTCCATGAGTGCAGTTCGATACTCCACGTAGAACTCCTTAATTTGGTCGAAAAGCTTTTCGCACTCTTCCTGGCCTTGAGGTTCCTTTGACGACACCGCATCCTTATTATACTCGCTGCTTATTTTCAAATTATTTTCCAGAATGTCGATTCTTGCTGTGATGTCATTTTTGGTTCTATCCACTTCAGATCTTTTTTTTAAATTCAGGGAATCCTTTAGAATCTGTGCCAAAACATTTTTCAGCAATTTTTCCGTTGTACTCATTGCACCGCAGAGAGAAAAAAAAATCCACGTAAGAAATATGAAAATATTCAGGCAACACACACTCTACTCACTTTTTCCTTTTTATTTTCAGCGTTCCTTTGCGTATCCTGTTACGGTGGACGGGATGTGTTGCTGTATGCAGTGAATGCGGTTCCAGTTGCAGTACACCGAACAGTTGCGGTGTGACGTACCGTGTTATGTGGATTGTTAACGGTGCAGGAACCCGTTTAGCACTTTGCAGTAATGTTTTTTTTTTTAAAAAAAGTCACCCAATTCACCAAAATTGGCAATGTAAATTACAAACAAAAACTGTACTTTAGCTTCAAGCACACTAAGTTAATTGTTCCTTTATTTGCAGGTGTTGAAAAAGGTCACAAGAGTTATTGAATTGTCAAAGGCAACATAAAATTCAACAAAAAAAAAAAAAATTTGCACTTTATATGATCGCGCAATATACTATTCGGCTCTTTGTTCTTAGGCTCGAATGGACCAAATGTTCGAATCGGGTGTGTAACTTGCACAATCTTTGCTGTGTGAGGATAATTTCGATAACTTTCCACTTTATGACGAATGTAAAAAGAAAAGACCAACTTGCTTGACGTTATAAATGATAATGATTTTATTTCAGATTGCTCTAATTCTTAATTTGACAGTTCTATGTTTCTTGACAGTTTGTAATAGTAACCTTTACTTTAGATTGACCATAATTGAATTTAATTGAATTGAATAAAAATTTAATTCTAATTGAACAATAATTAGCAAAGTGTTTCAATCATTTTATAATTATTTAATTTAGCTTAAACAGAAAGAAATATTTAAAAAAAAAGCTTACCCTTCACTCTTGTTAAAACGAAGTGTTGCTATATCTGATAACGAGTTCATTTGTTTTGATCCAACGGGATCTAAGGTTACATATGAAAACTGCAATATATTAGTACTGGATTCGAATGATGTTACAGTAGAAGAACTAAACTTGTCTTCAAAAAGGTTATCAAGAAAAAGATTCAATGATAACGTTGAATTTACTTGCGCCAACTGTGAGATTCAAATAAAAAGGCAATCTATTTATATTAAAAGAATTGAGAGGCTTAAGAAATTGAACAATAGCCCAAGGATAACAGTAAAAGGAAATCGCAAATCGAAAATAAATTTACTGCAGAGAATTCATAGTTTAAAAGAAAAAAGGCTGCAAGTGCGTAAAAAGCAGAGTATCCAAGAGAAAATTAAATTATTGCTTGGTATTGATCAAAATACAAAGACATTTTTTAAGCTCATTCTATCTGAGAGTACAAAAAAATACACCGAAGAGGAGAAGTGGATTTCGCAGTGCATCTTTTTCCGTTCGTCTTCCGGATACAACTTTTTACGGGATCAGCTTGGACTACTCTTGCCGCATCCGTCTTCATTACATAGATAGATTAAGATCTAGAGGAAATAAAGAAAATAACTTCGACATTATCACCAAAAGAAAAAGAAGTCGTGATTATCAAAGATCTAATATCTAATATCTAAGTCTGTGTGTGTTTTTATGATTCGGAAATTTCAAGCAAGTTTTATATCATGTCGTTTGTCCAAGCAATATACCTATGAAACAACTTGAGATTGAGGTATATAACTGTCTTGATATATGCACGGAGCTGAAACTAACCGTTAGAGCTATTTGCTGTGATCAAGGACCCACAAATCGTAGTTTATATAGCAAATGTAATCTAAATGAAAAAAAACTTTAACTTTAAGTAATGAAGTATTATTATTCGAACCCACAAACGCAAGAAATAGATCAATTTGTTTCAAAGGCTTGGCCTTAACTATAGAAAGCGTTCTAAGAATAAGATACACATTATTCATGGATCATTGTTGGTTGGTTGGTTGGTTTAAGAGCCCGTTGGTTTAAGGGCCCGTTGTGTTCCCCTCATCTATGTAACTGTAGGGAATAGTGCTGTGCTTTAGGAATTATGTGTTGGGAGGATTTAAGTCTAGGGAGCATGGGTAGTATCAACGGGAAATTATAACGTATAGTGATCGGGGAAACGTAGTCGTCTGGCGAACTCTAATATGTCCCCGATTCCTTTCTTACTGAGGTGTGTAATATACGGAATCCTTGGAGATCCCAGAATTTTCAGTCTTAGCCTCGCTGAAGCAGGGCAGTGGCAGAGGAAGTGTTCTATATCTTCCTCCTGCTCCTCACAGTTTGCACAGATTGTTGTATTAGCTATCCCGAGTCTGAATGAATGTTTGTTGAGATTGATGTGCCCTGTTTAAAGTCCCACCATCAATTTCAATTGTGTTTTGCTTGAGTTAAGAGCTCCTTTTGCTGTGTTGTTTAGTTATTACAGATCTAGCCACTTTGCACGTGTCTAGATTCGTCCAGTAGTTATTGAACCCTTGTCGTATCTTTTCATTGATTATTGTTTTAATAGTAGTTAATATTGTATCATCCGCGTTCAGTTCTGTGTTGCCTGCTCCTTTCCCTGCTAGTTCGTCTGCCTTTTCGTTACCCGGTACACCTTCGTGCCCCGGTACCCATGTGAGAGGGACTCTATTGCGTATGGCAAGTAAGTTCAATTTAGATTTGCACTCCCTTACTAGTCGTGATTTCGACGTGGGGTTTGTAATCGCGCTAATTGCTGCTTTGCTGTTATAGCAGATGTCGATTTGCGTCCCTTCGCTGGTGTCTTCTGCGAGTATTTCAGCATAGACTTCTGCTTGGAAAACCGATACAAATGGTTCTAGGTAAATAGCAAGTTCAATCGGTGGGTTAGCACTGAAGATGCCAGCCCCTGATTCACCTGATATGTTAGAGCCATCTGTATATACCGATATCCCATTGGAGTTTCTTGTCGTTCTTTCATACGTCCGATATTCTCCTGCGGGGAAAATTGTTTCGAAGATGTTGGAGAACGTATACGATTTTCCAACAACATCACTGGGGCAATGGACGAGTGGTGTCATTACTCTTATCTGGCCGATAGTTCTAAGCCGTGAGGCTGAAATGCCGGCAATCTTCTTCGCTTCGAGGTGCACTGGTAGAATGTTTAGTATCACTTCCATGGCCGCGGTTGGTGTTGAGGATTGTGCTCCTGTAATACCCAGGCAGACCATACGTTGCACCTTAGTTAGAAAGTCTCTTGCATACTTTTTGCTCATCACTGGCCACCATATAACTACACCGTAGAAGATGATGGGTTTTATTACGCATTCGTATAGCCAGTGGACCTGTTTCGGTTTCAAGCCAAATGACTTCCCGATGGCCCTCCTGCATATCCAATATGCTCTCTTGGCTTTGGTGATTCTTTCTTCCAGGTTCTTCTCCAGGTCAGTTTTCTGTCCAATATAATGCCCAGATACTTGACGCTGTTGCGGAGTTGTGATGATACTCCTCCGAGTTGTGGAATATGAAAGTCACTAGTTTTGGTTTTCTTTGTAAAGAGAACCATTTCCGTTTTATTTGGATTTATTTCTAATCCACTCTCCTCCGCCCATTCTTTTATGATTCGAACTGTGTTTTGCATAAGCTCTCCTATGATGTTCATCTGCTTACCTCTTATCAGAATGGCTAGGTCATTTGCGTACGCTACACATTTCGTGCAGATTCCATCCAGTGCTTTTAAAAGGTTGTCCATTGTGAGCACCCACAGAAAAGGAGATATTATCCCTCCTGTGATGTTCCCGTACGGACTGTTCCCATTCTTGTTTCGTCTCCCAGTGAAGCTGTGATAATGCGGTTTGTAAGCATGTGTTCTAGCCAATTGTTTATTATTTGGTTATTACAGTATATCGAGAGTGCCTCCACAATTTTTTGAGTTTTCACATTGTTAAATGCCCCTTCGATATCTAGAGAAACGCCTGCGGCTGATTCATGGATCATAATGATTTATATTACATTTATGTAAGTAAATTTAATCAAGATCCGTTAGAGAACTTATTTGGTAAAATAAGAGCGCGGAATATTAATAAAAGTAATCCAAATGTTTCCGAATTTAACTCCCTGCTAGCCTAAGTTATATCGATAAAATTTTTACTCAAATCGAAATGTTCCAACCGCGAAGAAGATGATTCGGAATACCTACAGGTGGATTGGAATGCTATATTGCAGAGTGATATAGAAGAACAAATAATACTTACCCAAGAGCTAACACAAAATCACGACATTCTTAAGAATGAGGAATGTTTTGAAAATAACATGAATACGAACAATATAGTTAATCCACCAGATGAAGACGCAATATCAGTCAAGGTACCACAGGTCAACGACCTAGCTACAAGAAAATTTGCGGGATATTGCATCTTTAAAACAATAAAAAAAATGAACAAAATCTGTGAAAATTGTGCTGAAGAAATGTCAAAGGGGAAACAGAATTTCGATCTAACGGAAGTATTGATAAAATTAAACGAATATGAAAATTCAAAATAAAATACGGTTCTCTTATGACCTTCAGAAAAAGATTTTTCAAGTATGCCGTCTTCATGTACAAATATTTTCCGAATACTTTCGAAAACTACAATTGCATCTAACTTAAAAGAAAATATAATCAAAGAATGTATATGCGTAAAGGCAACAAATATATATTTTCTGAACTGGTTCAATGTATATTATGATTAAGGTGATTTAACTGCAATTTAATACTAACCTAATTTAAGTTAATGATTATTTCGTTAAGTTAGTTAGTTTTTTTATAATAATTTCGAAGATTAGTCACCTTCACTTAAGTAGGCCAAGAGCAGTGATAAGTTATTATAATTGCATAAATATAAAATGCAGTATGCAAAACTCATATTCATACCCATTTTCAGAGCAAATTTTATGTCCACAAAGTTTACAGAGTTTTTATTTATTTAATCAAGTGCTGAAAATAAGGTACATACATACAGACAAAATAACAAGCACCCAACATAAGCCCAACCATTTGTACATATATGTATATATACGATCTATACAGATACTCCATATCCATCCTACCTACGTGTCGGCATCAGAACTCCGTGACCGCAGTAGCATAAAATATTTTTTTTTTGTTTCTTTTTTGCAGTAAAGGTAAACAAGGGTATGTGTGAGTGACACGATGGACTATAAAGTGAGCAGAAAAGACAAATGTTCTGTGTTCTGATTTTTTCCCTTTTCTAAGAAGTTTAAGCTTTTTTTTAGTGAATTTCGTTTTCATATATCACTTCTTCCCATATGAATGAGACATCTGGGTAGTTTATTATCTGTGCCTGAAGTATAGGCTCATTAATTGCTTACATTTTTCGAAATATTGAATATATTTTGAATTAAGATCATTTTATCTCCCTTTTTTATGCATGAAACTAACTTAAGAACTGAAGCCTCTTGATCATTTGAAGCACCGAAAATTCGCCGATTGAGCTCTGCAAAAGTTTGAAGAAAATCCTGGATTTCATCGAAAAATCATCTTCAGCGATCAAGCTCATTTTTGGCTAATGGCTTTGTCAATAAGCAAAATATGCGTTATTGTACAGAAACAAACTTACATGTACTTCAAGAGACTCCATTGCATCCACAAAACGTGACCGTGTGGTGTGATTGGACCGTATTTTTTCATCAATGAAAATGATCGTCACGTTACGGTCAATGGAGTTCGCTATCGTGCCATGTTGGAAGACTATTTTTGGATAGATGATAGTGCCACATGCCACACAGTTGATCAAACAATTGATCTATTAAAGGGGAAGTTCGGTAATTGTTTAATCTCGAGAAATGGTCCGGTCGAATGGCCAGCTGGCTCATGCGAATTAATGCCGATGGATTTGTTTTTATGGGGTTACTTTAAGTTGTTGGTTTTTGCCAACAACATTAGAGGAGCTCAGGAATAATATCGAAAGATATCTTGAATGATATTTATTAATATAATTCAAACTCCTGAACCAATGTAGTTTTGAACAGGTTTTACTTCTCTACCTGATCTAGTTAAATAGTAATCAGATGGTGAGGTCTTTTTATCATTTTCATTACTTTGCGTTGGCAAGTTTAGGTGTGGTGTTGTCATTTGAATTGTGTTTTCATGGTTTTGTTGACAATCCGGCAATTCAAAATCTGGTGATTTGAATTGTGGCTCATAAACTGATCGTCTCAAGTGACTTGAATTGCGCCGAAGTAAACTTTTATCTTCAGTTTGCACAATATATGATCTAGGAGTACTGTGGGGTTTAACTATCTGTGCTGGCTCCCAAATTTTGTTTCGCTGTATTAGTACATTTTCTCCCATAGCAAAACTCATTTCTTTTTCATTTCTTACGTGTCTATCATGGTAAATTTTGTTTTTTGTTGATGCTCTTTTAAAATATTTAAAAGGTTTTCAACAATTTTAGGTTCTAAAAAACTTTCCTGATTAGGAATTTTAGATCCTAAAATACTGCTGATTACCAGCTGTGACAGTGCAGCATTAATACCGGCTATTTGTGAGTTTCTATAAGATAATAATGCACTACAAATGTCTTTTCTATCCTCATATGCCCT
This sequence comes from Pocota personata, assembly GCA_963082735.1. Lineage (NCBI taxonomy): Eukaryota > Metazoa > Arthropoda > Insecta > Diptera > Syrphidae > Pocota > Pocota personata. The sequence continues at coordinate 123,799,783 of OY720429.1, forward strand.
TTTTAGTAATTGCTTTGCAATATGTACTCCTTTTTCTGCCAATCCGTTCGAGGATACCTAGGACTTGAGGTTGTTACAGTCATGTTCCAAGCATTTGCAAATTTCTTAAATCTGTAGGAATTAAAAGGCATATGATGATTTGTTTTGGAATACCGTGGGTTGAAAAAATATCTTTCAAAACAGACCTTACCGACAGTGCAGTTTTATTTGCAAGTGGTTTTATTTCTAACCACTTCGAAAAATAATCAACAAGCACGAGATAAGGCTTGTTTTGAAATTCTAGAATATCACAACCTACTTTTAATAATGGAATGTCCGGAAATTCTTGTAGAATTAATGGAAGTTTCCCATTTGAGCACTGAAATTTTTCACAAACTTTACATTGAGAAATAAGTTCTTCAATATCTGAAGATATATTTGGCCAATAAATAGACATTTTGTCATACCTAAATGACTTTCATGAAGTGTTTGAAGTAATTGTGCTGCCAAACTTTTTGGAACAAAAGGTTAGGTTAGGTTAGGTTTGATGGGTTGACGTAGAGTGTGAAACAAACAACACCACACTTAGATCAGTATAGATCCATTGTGATGTCCAAGGAGTGAAGCTTCCCACTCGTGAACTCTATGGGTCCTTAAACCAAACGGATGCATTTATAAATTTGGGAATCTTATTTACCGATACATTTGATAGTTCTTCTAAGTCTTGGAAGAAATATTTCCCTAGTATTTTGAATCTAAGGTGGTAGAGTCCTGGACAATGGCACAGGAAGTGAGGTGTATCTTCGTGTACGTCCTCATTGCCACAATTTTCCAATTTCTTTGTGTGATAACGTAACAAGTTGTGTCCAGTTATCATTCCCACTAAACCAGAGAAGATATATCTCTTGAAGTGTAGGATTTGTTCTGTACGATTTTTATCGTAGAGCGGCCAGAGTTTTCTTGTAATTATACAGGATTCTAGTGACCCCTCCGTCGTTTGCCTACCTTGTCGTGGTGGAGGGGCTGAGTAAGGACCGATGATACTCTTGAGCTATACCTGGAATAGATCCAGGGAAGGTCAGGGTGGAGGTCAGGAAACTAAAAGGTAAACAAAAAGAACCTACAGTGAAGTAGCAAAAACACAATAAAAAAAAACATGGAGAGTACAACTGAAAAAGAAGAAATTCGGATGGGGATATACACCCAAAAGTCGGCAGAGGCCACGGCTGCCGGCGAGGGCTTGGCCCCGAAAGGAGATAAGTCGCCAGTGGCTACTACTACTCTCAATCACGACACGAACACAAACAAAAATAAAAACAACTTCGGGTTGCAGCACCTCTTCACTGCAACAGATAAAAAGAGGTTGCAACAACATCGACATTGACCGCTCGTAAAGAGTACGAGTCAGCGACTCGAAAAAGATGCAAAATCTCTGGAGCCCAACAACGAAAAAGTGCCAAAGAAAGAAGACGACTGGAGATGGAGAAGCAAGGAAATTTGGTTTCAAACCCAAACTGCCTACCTTCAGCACCAAAAGTCGTCTCCCCGCGTGGGCAAAAAGCAAACAGTGAAAGCACTGAACAAACACTGAGCGGGGAACGGATGGAATACAGTACTTTATCACCAGAGGATGCCTCGGCAAACTCTGATGGCAAGAGGAGGATGCGCCCCCATGCTGAACCACCGCAAAGAAAAAGAAGTAGTGTTGCTAAAGACCATCCACAATCTAGGCTTACCTCTATTCCACCAGGGCGGGCTAACTCTCACCCAGGGAGGAGCGAGGGAAGTGCTGTCGCAGAATCAAAATTCAAAAACCCGAAAAGGCCGTCAACTTCAAGAGGACAGGCAGCCCCACCCATAAAATCTCGTCACACGAGGTCGTATTGGGATGTAGCAGCCAACCTCCTGGAGATGTTGGTCTACAACAGAAACGACGAGGATGGGAAGATACCGGAGGAGCTACATCAACGATTCCAGAAAGCCTTCAATGCTGCCCTGTACCAAACGCTTTGTGAGAATCCGACAACTTCCTGAGGGCAGGTTTCAAAGGCAGCAGCTACCACATATGCTGTCAGGACAATGCCTCGACGGAGTCGTTAACTACATAAATCAACATCTAGACTCCTCGATGGTTGGGAAGGAACCAACCTAGTGGTTCTCCCGGCAGCAAAGATTCCCAGATTAACCAGGGTGTCCGTTTGGATCCCAGGGGTAATCGAGGAACCTGCAACGCTGTTTGCGCGGATGAAGCTGCAAAACAAGGACCTTAAGACAGAAAAGTGGAAACTCTACCACGCAAAGGAGCAGGCAGGCAAAGGCCAACTGATCGTGATCGGAATTGACGCGGAATCGCTGGGGTCACTAGTCCTACAAGGGGGTAAAGCATTTTGCGGCTCTCACCAGGTCAGCTTTGTAATCCCTTCATTCCACGAAAGAATTAATGAAGGTAATCCAAGCAAACCTTCAGCACAGTAGGGCGGCAACTGCCAACCTCTCTGCTTACCTCTTAGCAGGAAAAGCGGATATCGCCCTCATCCAGGAACCTTATTGCCTGAATAATAAGGTAACAGGACGGGGGAATAAACTGAAAGTGATTGCAAACAACGGAAACAGTAAGTGTAGAGCCTGTATTGTGGCACGTAAGGATATTAATATTTTCTCTATTCCACAGATCAGCACAGGCGACCTCACAGTCACAAGTCTTGAATATAGGCTAAAAAATAGCGAGACCAACCAAATTATTTTGGCCTCTTGCTATCTCCCCTATGTCTCCCCGCAACCTCCACCTAGCGATGAGTTAAAGAAGTGTGTCACCTGGACGAGGTCCCAACAGAAGAGCCTCATAGTGGGTATGGAGTCTAACGCCCACCACACTAACTGGGGAAGTACGAACATCAACAAAAGAGGTGAGTGCTTGGCCGATTATTTAAATATTGAAAACTTGATTACCTTGAATGAGGGCTGTACACCAACCTTCATAAATAAAATTAGAAGGGAGGTATTAGATATAACCTTATCTACGTTAGACGTTATGTCTATACACCTGGTGTCGAACTGGAGGATCAGTAATGAGATATCCTTTTCGGACCACAGGTGGTTGAGTTTTGATATTGGAATTGATCACAAATCCAAAATAATGATTAGGAATCCTAAGGAAACAGATTGGTCCATCTTTGTAAGTAATCTTCAGGGAAAGCTGACACCAACTCAGGGTAACAGCTACACTGAGATTAACCAATTAAACAATGAAGTCCTCAAAGTACAGAAGTGTATTATAGAATCTTTTAAGGCCGCCTGTCCTCTAAAACCGGTACATAGAAGTGCAAAGCAAAAATGGTGGAACGGCGACCTCCATGAAATACGGAAGGGTGCTAGACAATGCCTAAATAAAGCTTTAAGAACCAACGAAGAAGCAGACTGGGAATCCTATAAAGAAAGTAAAAGAGGCTTCAAGAAGCTCACCAGGGCTGCTAAAAGGGAAACATGGAAAACTTTCTACACCAACATATGCGATAATAATAGAGCAGCGCAATTAAAGAAGATCCTGTCCAAGGAACCACCAAGTTATCAACTTCTACAGGCGGGCAATAACTTGGCAACCGCAGCTGATACCTTGGAGACGCTGATGTGTGTACACTTCCCAAACTGTTTCAACGAGGCAGCTACACCTTCCAAGCGTGGTGTCACTCTAACTGATACAAAATGGGAGGACACTGAGAACCTAGTTGATGCAGATAAAGTGACCTGGGCTATTAACTCATTTGCACCATACAAATCACCGGGCTTGGACGGAATACCTCCCATCTTCTTGCAAAAAGGGATAGAATTAGACACCCTAAAGAAAACCCTGGTCAATATCTTCAGGGGATGTCTATATCACGGATGCACACCAACACAACGGCAAGAGGTGAGGGTGGTGTTCCTGCCGAAACCCGGGAAAGATTTGTAGACAGCAAAGGGCTATAGACCTATTAGCCTAACGTCCTTCTTACTAAAATCAATGGAGAGAATCTGTGATAACTACATCAGAACACAGATTACAAATAAGTGGCTGTGTCCTTTTGAAACAAGGAATCAGTCGCAGGCGTTTTTCCAGATATCGAAGGGGCATTTAACAATGTGAAAACTCAAAAAATTGTGGAGGCACTCTCGATATACTGTAATAACCAAATAATAAACAATTGGCTAGAACACATGCTTACAAACCGCATTATCACAGCTTCACTGGGAGACGAAACAAGAATGGGAACAGTCCGTACGGGAACATCACAGGGGGGGATAATATCTCCTTTTCTATGGGTGCTCACAATGGACAACCTTTTAAAAGCACTGGATGGAATCTGTGCGAAATGTGTAGCGTACGCAAATGACCTAACCGTTCTGATAAGAGGTAAGCACCTGGATATCATAGGAGAGTTTATGCAAAACACCCTTCGAATCATAAAAGAATGGGCGGAGGAGAGTGGATTAGAAATAAATCCAAATAAAACGGAAATGGTTCTCTTTACAAAGAAAACCAAAACTAGTGACTTTCACATTCCACAACTCGGAGGAGTATCACCACAACTCCGCGACAGCGTCAAGTATCTGGGCATTATATTGGACAGGAAACTGACCTGGAGAAAGAACCTGGAAGAAAGTCACCAAAGCCAGGAGAGCATATTGGATATGCAGGAGGGCCATCGGGAAGGCATGGGGCTTGAAACTGAAGCAGGTCCACTGGATATACGAATGCATAATAAAACCCATCACCTTCTACGGTGTAGTTGTATGGTGGCCAGTGATGAGCAAAAAGTATGCAAGAGACTTGCTAACTAAGGTGCAACGTATGGCCTGCCTGGGTATTACAGGAGCACAATCCCCAACGCCAACCACGGCCATGGAGGTGATACCAAACATTCTACCAGTGCACGTCGAAGCGAAGAAGATTGCCGGCATTTCAGCCCCACGGCTTAGAACTGTCGGCCATTTCATCGCTGGTGCAAATACGGGACATCGAAAAATCACCGAAATGATAAGAGTAATGACACCACTCATCGATTGCCCCAGTGATGTTGTTGGAAAATCGTATACGTTCTCCAACAACTTCGAAACAATTTTCCCCGCAAGAGAATATTGGACGTATGAAAGAACGACAAGAAACTCCAATGGGATATCGGAATATACAGATGTCTCTAACATATCAGGGGAATCAGGGGCTGGCATCTTCAGTGCTAACCCACCTAGAACCATTTGTATCGGTGTTCCAAGCAGAAGTCTATGTAATTATGAAGGCAACCGAAATACTCGCAGAAGACACCAGCGAAGAAAGGCAAATTGACATCTGCTCGGACAGCAAAGCAGCAATTAGCGCGATCACAAACCCCATGTCGAAATCACGACTAATAAGGGACTGCAAAACTAAATTGAACTTACTTGCCAGACGCAATAGGGTCCCTCTCACATGGGTACCTGGGCACGAAGGTGTACCGGGTAACGAAAATGCAGACGAATTAGCAAGGAAAGGAGCAGGCAATACATAACTGAACCCGGATAATACAATAGGGGTCCCTCTGGCAACTATTAAAACAATAATCAATGAAAAGATACGACAGGAGTTCAATAACTATTGGACGAATGCAAAGTGGACACGTGGAAAGTGGCTAGATCTGTAATAACTAAACAACACAGCAAAAAGAGCTCTTAACTCAAGTAGAACACAATTGAGATTGATGGTGGGACTTTAACAGGTCACATCAATCTCAACAAACATTCATTCAGACTCGGGATAGCTGATACAACAATCTGTGCAAACTGTGAGGAGGAGGAGGAAGATATAGAACACTTCCTCTGTCACTGTCCTGCTACAGCGAGGCTAAGGCTGAAAATTCTGGGATCTCCAAGGATTCTGGATATTATACACCTCAGTAAGAAAGGAATTGGGGATATATTAGAGTTCGCCAGACGAACACTACGATTCCCCGATCAGTATACGATTTAGTTTCCCGTTGATACTACCCATGATCCCTAGACCTAAATCCTCTCAACACATAATTTCCAAAACACAGCACTGTTCCCTACAGCTACATAGAAGAGGGGAACACAACGGGCCCAATGGAGGTCTAAGTGAAGAGCATAAGCTCACCCTCTTAAACCAACCAACCAACCAGGATTCTAGTGATCTCCATCTACTATTTGCTATTGCAATCATTTTATTTCTAACTTCTAGGTTCAAATTGCAGGGTGGTGTCTTAATTGACGGGTTAGCTCGTTCAGGATTTAGAGCTGAACCCTCCCTTGCCAGCTCGTCAGCTTTCACATTTCCTGAACGCCATTCTGTCGGGGAGCCCAGCAGAGCTTTACATTGTGCTGCGTACCAAGAACCCGCAGCTCTTCGCGACAGCAGCGCACAAGCTTCGATTATATTTGTGTGGCGGAAAAATGTGATATCATCTGGCGGTATAGCTTTCATTGCAGCGTCCCGGGCAGTTGTTGCCACCGCCAAGACCTCCGCTTAAAAAACACTCCTATAGTCTGGAAGCCGAATTGACTTCTTCAAATTGAGTTTTTCAGAAAAAATCCGTGCACCTACTCCCACGTCCATCTTGGATCCGTCAGTGTAGATGGAAATGGGGTTACCATTTAGCGGGATATTAGTTTCCCATTCCTCTCGACTAGGAAATGAACTGGAAAACGGCTTATGAAAGTCTAAATAGGGTACTATGTAGTCTGTGCTAACATCTCCGCCCATGTATTTGCGTAAAATCTGCGCATGCCCCGTCAGGCTTGACCTCCAACCTTCAGATTGGCTTAATCTTAGAGCACTTCTAGCTGCAGATTCCTGCACAAATAGGTAATAGATTGAGTATGGTCTCTAATCCTGCAGTTGGTGTGGTTCTCATAGCTCCTGTGACACCAATGCCCGCCATTCTTTGTACTCTGGTTAGTATCTTGAGGTTTGTGCCCTTACTTGCGGCTGGCCACCATACTAGGCTGCCGTATGTCAATATAGGTCTTACAACTGCTGTGTAGAGCCAGAAAATAACTTTTGGTTTGGGCCCTCAAGTTTTTCCAAATATTCTGCTACAAGTATAGAGAGCTATCATAGCTTCCCTTGCTCTCTCCCTTGTGTTTAGTCAACAAGTTTAGTTTCTGGTTTCTTAAAGACGAGTGCCTTCAATGGATGGAATTTTGAATTCCGGTATTTTCCTCTTGTTAGTAAATAGTGTCAGCTCCGTTTTTAGTAGATTTATTGCGAGTCCACTTCTTTTAGTCCAGTTGCTGACTATCTTAAGGGCGCCTTCCATTTGGTTGCTTAGTGTTGGAAGGAATTAACCCCACTTAATCTAAATTTTATTAGTACTTCATTTAGCACAATAACCCATAGTAGAGGAGAGAGAACACCTCCTTGCGGAGTGCCTCTACCAGCTGATACTCTCTGTCTCGCATCATCTAATTCTGAGTTTATGTACCTATTTCTTAGCATGGAAACTATCCATCTGATTAGAGTGTCCTCAATATTAAGGTTTTTTAAGGCATCTTCGACTGAATCTGCCGTGACATTATTAAAGGCCCCTTCCATGTCTAAGAATGGAGCCAGGGTGTACTCTTTATCATTCAATGATTTCGTACTGACAACTCTATGAAGTGCGGTTTCAACACGTTTACCTTTTGTATAAGCATGCTGTGCCGGAGATATGATACTGGGGTTCAGCCTGCTGCGAATGAGTATGTCAATAAGTATTTCAAAGTTTTTCAGAATAAAGGATGTTAAGCTTATTGGTCTAAAGTCGCCAGCGCAAGTATGACTAGCTTCGCCTGCTTTGGAGATGAAAACAACCTTAATTTCCCGCCACTCCTTTGGTACATAACCCCATTTAATGCTACCAAGGAACAGTCTCTTTCGAAACGGCGTTATGTCTTTTTTGGCTGATTGTAGCATCATCGGGAAAATTCCGTCTGTGCCTGGGGATTTGCACGGTAAGAAGGAGTATATTGCCCACTCAATTTTGTCTTCCTTAATCAATTACTATTACTGCTGCTGTCAGGGATGTCATCTCTATTTACTATACATCCTGGAAAACGAGCACCCAGTAGAGTTTCTAATGTCCTTTCATTGGAGTCAGTCCAATTGCCAGACGTGTCTTTTAGGGAGCCTAACGCTACCGGCTCTTTGGAAAGAACCCTTCTGAGTCTTGCTGATTCAGCGGTACTTTCTATTTCGCTACAGAAAGCTTGCTAAGAATTGCACTTAGAGCGTTGCGTCTCTGTTTTGAATTGTCTTTGACTTGATTTATAAATTTCCCAGCCTTCGTCTAACTTTGTTCTTTTAGCCATATTGAAAAGTTTCCTAGTTTCTTTCCTAATGTTAGACAGTTTTTTAGACAACCATGGTGGTGTGTTCTTTTGTTTCTTTGTCCGCAGCGGACAGGCGTCTTGATAGGCTTTACCCAATATATTTGATAACATTGACGTTGCCTCGTCAATTTCTGTAGGTCCGTTAAAAGCGTGGTTCTGCAGATTCCCTTTCATTCTATTAACCTTCGTACAAAAAAAAATCCCAGTTAGTCTTCCTAGGGTTTCTACATAAATTAGGCAATTCTTTCCTGATTTTTATGGTGAATTCTATCACCTTATGGTCGGAGAAGGTTTCTTCTTTCAGAACCTTCCATTCCCCTATTTCTACACTTTTGAAGTTACTAATGACTGTAACGTCAATAACCTCTTGTCTATTTCTAACTCCAAACGTTGGTTCATTGCCTTTGTTACCTACTAACAGGTTATGTTCGATTAAAAATTCGAAAAACAACTCACCACGTTTGTAGATGTCTTTACTGCCCCATTGCAAGTGATGGGAGTTCGCGCCGCATCCCAGCAGTATATCCCACTTTTCCTGCCCTATTTTTCTGACGAGTGATGCAGTAAGTTCTGAGGGTGGTCCCTCTGTCGCATGTACACAGATGAGACAATCAGTGGAGGAAAGCCTTTCCTTTCATATTTAACCACTGTCAAAATCGCTGTGTGCAGATAGAAAGAAAAGTTTTATTTGTTTTCTATATACGATACATGTTCTATATTTTTTATTCGAGTTTACCTCTGTCGTTTTATACAATACAAGATCTTTGGCATGTAGACCCATAATTTTGCCTCCTGATACCCAGGGTTCTTGTATAAGGGCGTTATCTATGTGTCTAATTCCCATGAGATAGACGAGGTTAGAGCTGGCAGCTTTACTGTGGTGAAGATTTATTTGCACAATGTTAATCATTAAAGTTTTTAACACCACCTACCTCTTTCTTTCCTTTTGTGCCAGCTGTCCCTGCGATCGGCCTAAATTTGCATCGGGTTATACCGATACGGACCTTGTAATTAATGGCTCGCAGTAATGGCATTGAACGGTAGTTGAGCAGTAACACAACCTCCGTTCCTTCCTCCGTATGTTCACTTCACCAATCTCTAAAACCTCCCAGTTACGGCTAAGCTTTTCCGTATTGAGATGCTGAAGGTTTCTCCCCAGTCTGTTTTTTGGGATGTATGGACCCGCTATGAGTAGACGTCCTTTGGGTCTGGTTATTTTAACTAACTCCTGCCGTTCGATTAATCGAAGTTCGGCGTTCGACCCTGAGGCTTCCGTCTTTCCAAGGAATTCCTTTAGCCATGTGATGGTGAACTCATCTTCACATGTCATCACTTTGAATCCCCTTACGGTGGTTAACTGTCCGAAATGTGGGATTGAACCTGCGCATTTCAGGATAGCATCATTCACACCATCGAGAATTCTTATTTCTAAAAGTCTCCACTGATTAATAATCAGTGCTGTTCCTTCACCGTGTAGGTTTCAGGATCACGTCCGCTTAGCCTTTTAATGCATCTGGTCGCGTTGTGTCGTCTTCTGTATTTTATCGCTTTCGGTCCCATAGATCGCTTCGTTTTGGTTGCTTTGCTAGGTTTCCTAGTGTTTGTGGTTTTGAAGTCGTCCACATTAGCCTCCCCAAGTGGGGGAGAGGTTCTCACATCTTCCTTGCATGATGAGCTATGGCTTAAGATGTTCGAGGATGATGAATCCTTCTTCTCTGCTCCCAAAGATACTTCGTCCTTCACCAGACCCGTACAAGCTAAAGGCTTGATGCAACGTCTGGGTGATGGATTTGGTATACTCTCGGCTGGATTAGACGGACCTTCTGCCCCAGTCTTGTCTTGTACTAGATTATTCGATGATATCGATTTCCTCTTTAACCAGCTTTCACCGATAAAAGAGGTCGGCGGCCCCATCGAATCTTCCTTGCTCATGCATACCGCGGGAACTGCGTTAACCGGAGGGCAAGCCATCGGCTTGTAATCTGGTCTGAGCATCTCCTTCAGGTATGCATGTGCATTGAGTAGCCTTTGTTTGTTTTTGTGATTTAGTTCGTTCCATATCTTTGTACCTAGTCTCCTAATCGTCAGTTTACAGTTTGCAATCCCACTGCGTCTTGAGCTGGCTGACAATCCTGAGAGTACCGAGCTAGCTACGGAATATGTGTCACTGTCATCGAGAAACAGGTTTCCGATACCAGCGTCAATCGTAGCATTGCTTCCTGGGAGTCGTATAACACCTTAATCCTGTCCTCGAGAATAATTGGAGGGGGAGGGAAGAATGAATGGGAAAAGGGTGGGTTAGGATGTCTACCCTTTAGTTTCAGGACTCCTCTAGGTGAAATCCTCGAGAGTCATTGACCTTTCTCGGCCTCTATACCACGACGAGGTTGGCAGTCAGGTAGGGGTTTTGGAACAATAACACGTTTTTGAAAAAATAATAATTCATTCGCGTAGTAAATTTCGTATCTTAAAGGCCAGTACTTTATAATAACATGATCAATCTTTTTTAACTCATTTGGCCATCGAGTTTTGCACATTTGGATAAGTAATTTTAGTTTTCTATCACATTCCATCTCTTTTTTGATAAGATAAACATGATTGTCTGCAATTTCAATGCTATGCACAATTTCATTATATATATAAGATTATCATCATTCGACTGAAACTCCTGGACAAAGTATCCGCTATAAACATATTTTTTTCATGGCATATATTAAACTGTTAAATCATATTTTGAAAGTTTTAGTTTCATTCTTTGCAGTCTACTAGAATGAACTTGTGAAACGGGTTTTTTCATTATAGCCACAAGCAGCTTGTGGTCTGTCAAAATAACTATCGGTCTCCCATATATAATATATATTATAATATAATATAATATATATATAAGTATTTATATAATATATATATTATATTATAATAATGAAATTTAAAACACGCGAAAACAATTGCCAACATTTCGTTCTCAATTTGTGCACGTGACCTTTCTGATTTGCTTAAAGATTTTGGTGCATAACAAACTGGTCTCTCCAGCTGAAGAAAACAACTTCCAATTCCACTCCGAGATGCATCTGTTTGAATTACAATAGGCAAAGAACCGCTAAAATTTTGTAATACGGGAGCCTGAGATACTTTGATTTTAAGTGTATTAAATATTTGTGAATGATGCGACGTCCACACGAATTCATTAGCTTTTTTTTAACGTTCTCGGAGGGAAGAAGTCAACTCTGATAGTCTAGATATAAAGTTTCTCAAATAATTTAAAAATCCTAAGAATCTTTGAAGATCTTTTTTATTTTCAGGCATCTTTTACGCCTTTATTTATTCTATTCTAAATATTTAACTCCTGTAAGTTTGTATTGTAGTTTACTTTCATTAAATTTTATAATAACCTCCTTTTTATTACTCGGTCTAAATTATTGTCATGTTCTTGTTTATTCCTTCCTCCAACAAGAATATCATCAAAATAAATGAACGTTCCTGGCAATTTTCGAAAATAATTTGTGTTTAATTTTTGGAATAACTCCGGTGCGAAACTAACTCCAAAAGGCATACTCAAAAATTTATATAGCCCATATAATGTACTAAAAGCACGATAATCACTACTGGCACTATCCAAAGGCACTTGCCAAAACCCATCTTTCAAATCAATGACTGTGAAATATTCCATATCTTCAAATACTGTAGTCAAATCTTCAAGACGTGGAATTTCAAAAGGCTCTTTTTAATATCTAAATTTAATTCACGAGAATCTAAACATAACCCTATTGACTTATCTGTTTTTTCAACCAATTCAAGGTTATGGACAAAATCATTAAGATAGTCTATTTTTTGTATGATTCCTAATGCTTAAATTTCCTCTAAATGGTTTTTTAGTTTCGACCTCAAGCTCTTTGGAATTCGTCGTGGAGCTTTGATGATCCCTTTCGAAGCTTCTTTCAAATAAACTTTGCAGTTGTCGGGATAGCAACCTAGTCCAGTAAAAATTTCTTTATGCTTTTGAATAAATTAATTGTTTTCTTCCTCATAATCTAACTGCCTAGATTTATGCAATTTAATTTCATTTATGTTCTTTAAAATTTTTAGCTTCAAACAAGATTCCAGACCTAATATTGGTGCAGATTTAGCACTCGCTATTATGAAGCAGGTATTTATTTTCACATCATTGTGGCTTATAAGCAAAAATGCCATACCTTTAACATCGATTTTAAAACCACCATAGGCTTCTAATTTATTACTTGTACTATGTAACTCAAAATTGATAAAGAGTTTTCGAAACAATTCAGTCAGTAAAGTATTTACCTCAGAGCCAGTATCAATTTTAAAATGAACACATTTTCCGCCAACATCAATCCTCCTATGCCAACCCGAACGATTATTTTCTATAGAACTAACTAAACTGATTTAATAGTGAGATTAAATACATCTGGATATATGTAATCAATACTTTCTGCAATATTTGTAATTTGGATATCTACGTTATATACTTTTCTACTATAGATAGAATTGGATGGACTTGACATCAGTGATATGCGGTTCCAACAAGATGGTGCCACATTCTCAACAGCTGGTCAAACAATTGATCTATTGAAGGAGAAGTTCGTAATCGTGTAATCTCGTGAAATATTCCGGTCGAAGGGCTAGCTCGGTTATGCAATCGCATATCAACGCCGATGGATTTATTTTAATGGGGTTACGTTAAGTCATTGGTTTATGGCAACAAGCCAATGACGTTAGAGAAGCTCAGGGACAATATCGAAAGCAAAATTGTTAACGTTCCTGCCGATATGCGTGGAAGAGTGGTGGAAAATTGGCTACAAAGAATCGATTTTTGTAAAGGTGCTCGCGGTGGTCATATGTACGAGATCGAATTCCATACTTAAATCCAACATGTGTACTACACCTGGAATAAATTTCAGCCCTTCCTTATTGAAAAACCCTTTATATGAATTCTGCTGTGTACCTTTTTGCATTAAAATGATGTAAATGTATTATCTTCATACGTATAGTTCAGTATCGGGTTGAATTTTCGAAAGAAGTCTTCGCCTAAAATTCCATCTTGTGTGATAGGCAAGTTGTCGGCTACTATATGGAATGTGTGTGTCTATATTCCGAGTTAATATACAAAGAGTTGACGTAGGAGTATTGCTGATACCTTTTAATTCCATAATTATACACATAGGTCTTTATTTAATTTGCCTATCTTTATTAAGCTGAGGCTTGTGCCTCTGTCGAGGAGCATTATATTGAGCTTGCTGTTAGTACCTTTAGAAGTAATTTTTATTTCGTTTTTGAAGCTTGAGGCTCATCCGATATAACCTATTCGTTTAGGATCCGATATTAACTATTCGTTTAGGATCCGATATTAACTATTCGCTTAGGAGAACTGATATGTTCGTCCTTTCGATTTTTAGGATTTTGAAGACAATTAGAGATATGACTTAGATCAGAGTTTAAGGATCCTTTGAGGAATTGGTCTAAGTTCTTGATTTGTGTAGGTTTTCGATTTCGATGATGGGTTGGATTTAGGAATGAGTTTGTTTTTTTTTGATGGCCCTTTGGATTTTGTGTGAGTTTGGACTTTGGCCTAACTTACGAGGGCAAGGTGAAAAGTTCCCGGCCTGACAATGAAAGACTGCGATTTTCAGTTAAAAAATGATTTTATTTTTCTACATAATCTCCCTTGACTTCAACACACTTGCTCCAGCGTTTCTCCAACATCAGTATTCCTTCTCGGAAGTTAAAGTCTGGAAGGCTGTGAAAATATTCATCTACGGCCCTCTCAACTTCTGCATTGGATGCGGAGCGCTTCCCATAAACAAATTTCTTGAAGTTTGGGAACAGATGGAAGTTTGAGGGTGCCAAATCAGGTGAATAGGGCAAATCGTACCCCAAATCCTGCAGTTTTCCCATCGCCAACGCACACTTATGTACAGGTGCATTGTCCTGGTGAAAGATGATTTTTTTCTTCTTCAAGCCAGGCCTCTTCTCGCGAATTTTGGCATCCAGCTGGTCAAGAAGGTTGGAGTAATTTTCGCCTGTAATTGTTCTGCCTTTCTCAAGGTAATCAATTAACAACTGAACCACCGGCTTCCACCCACTGTTCCGACTCCTGTTTCGTTTCTGGCTTAAAGTGGTGGGCGCATGTCTCATTCATGGTGACAAATCGCCGCACAAAATCGGTCGGATCCTTATTGAATCGGTCCAAAGTTTGCCGTAAAAATCGTTTGCGCATTTGCCTTTGATCGGCATTCAGCAAATGCAGCACCCATCTTGCGTAGAGCTTTCGCATTCCTAAGTTTTTGTGCAAGATGTTTCGCACCCTCTCTTCCGATATACACACAGAATCAGCTATCTCACTCACCTTCACTCGCCTATCGCCCAACACGATATCAAGCACTTTTTCGATGGTTTCGGGTGTGGCTGCGGTTTTTGGCAGTCCTTCACGTGCATCTTCGAGGGACGTGTATATGTGTATAACAAAACGCGAACCTGTCAACGTTCCGGCCGATATGTGTGGAAGAGTGGTGTAAAATTGGCTCCAAAGAATCGATAGCTGCGAACATGTTCGCGGTGGTCATATGAACGAGATCGAATTCCAAACTTAAACTTAACATGTGTGCTACATCTGGAATAAATTTCAGCGCGATGTCTCAATTATTCTGTATTTTGTATAAATACAAAATTGTTATGTCCTTATTGAAAAACTCTTTACATTGGCGAAAAGATAACATTTTTACAAACCAAAGGTATTTAGGTTCAGTATACTGCTAATGTGATCCTTCCAAATCAAGCAACACCTACCTTGTATAACATGCACATCCATTAGTAAGTCAACCATCACGATTCTCGCTTTGTTTACCTGTCATCGTATCCATAAATGCCGACACAGTACTCTCGGTCACGCAACATACCTCATTCATAAAGTACGTACTTCTAGTATTAGCGAGCATATGTAAAATGCGGGAGAAAATGTGGTGCAGGAAGGGAGAAGGAAAGAAAAAAGGCAAACCGAAAATGATATAAATAGGAATCCATATGGAAAGGAAAGGACAGAGTTTAATATTATAATTCAAGGTCGCAGTAACGAAGTGGATGACGGGCCAAATATAATAAAATAATTAAAAGTATAACACTGTCCCTTGAAACACTGAGGAAGCACGGGCTGCAGCGTAACATTGTTGGCAGCGGTGGGATACCCAAAATCCTAATACTGGATAAAAATTTGAAGAAAAAAAGTAATATAGCAAAAAGACTATCCTGCTACTATAACATAGCGTAGCTGGGGCTATTCACCAGCAAAGGTAAAAATAAAAGTATGATAAAAGCAAAAATAAAAGTAAAAGTAAAGCTAGAAGTGAAAATAAATAAATACATATACATATGTATGTATAAGGGATAGTAAAGTGCAAAGTGGAAAAAAATAAATTTTTAGAAGACGCATAAAAGTAATTCCTTGCGAGGTATAGGACGAACGCATTTGACAAACATTGGGTAGTGATAAATGAACCGGAGCACATCAACTCTAGGGCGCGAAGTCTACTGCAATTAACATTAACAGTAACAACAGAAATAGCAGCAGCAAGAGTAACAACAGCAGCAACAATAATAATAGCAGTAACAACAGGAAGAGTAGCAGCAACAACGACTAAGCAAATCAATGGCATCTAAGATTAAACTTTATGTTATAACGCATACACACATATACACAATTATTTTGAACATTTATAGTCAATGTATCCGTAACAGAAATATATTTCTTTTACATAAACGAATTCTTTTTCGTGGTCTTAACCATTAAGTTTATACTCAATTCCATACCAACACATTTTTTTTTCTCTTCAATCGGGCTAGAGACATCCAAATATCTTGTTTGGTTTTTTTTTTTTTTTCTGCATGCTCAAAATCTAGCACAATTCGGACGACTAAGAAAACCGCGGAATTATTCGGGGTATTACGTGTCCATCCTTCTATACTAGAGAATCCAACAAAAATGAATCTTAAGATCGGGATAGCTGATATTCTCAATATCATTCCAGTTTCCGACGGAAAAACAAAGGAGTTGGACAAATTCATTTTCAGTCGTAATATGCTGATTTCATTCAATAAGGAACCGATCAGCCGACGTTTCTCGAAATCGTTAAAATTCAACTACAAGGGCCAGACAAGACACTTGGAGAAGTCTAAAAGAAAAATTAGAATCCGAATACAAGGAGTAAAAGTCGCATTCCACCGCCCAAAATGAGTTGCTAACGACAGAGCAATAATACAAAGAAACAGTCAAAGAGTTCGGTGATCGTGTTTATAGAACTAAATGCACTTAATTTCAACTATATATGCCACAATTGGCGACGAAGCCGTAAGGACTATTTTAGTTGCTGATAATTACCGACTGGCTGTCAAAGCTTTTGAAGATGGGTTAAAGAATGATAACCTAAAGATATAGTTAATCCTCGGGGAAACAGACATTAAAGAAGTGTATAGCTAACGCTGAGTACTCATAGACAATGCCCCACCACACACACAGAACAACAGGCCCCCAATAGACCCCCTTTAAGCTGTGGTAAGGCTGGTTATGCCCGAGAAACATGTTATCGTAACACACAACATCTCCCAAATTTTAACCCATAAAAATGATGTGCAGTACATCACATATAATTACTGCAAGAAGCCAAATTACACCCAAAATGAATTTAGATAACGATTAACTAGAAATAACACACAGACTTATTACAATCAAAATGCAGTAGCGTCTACAATACCAAACCCACTTCAGAATAACCAGGCGAAAACCAGTTTCAACAATAGCAAACCGCAAAGTTATTCAAGAAACCAAGAGAATCACAGTGTATGATATTCGACCCTTCAGTACGTTCAAAAAAGAGAATCAGTAAACGAAATTATTCGAAAGGGAATACTCGGCAACCCATCTCTAATAAATACCATAGCCGATGTACACCAAATCATAGACCAAATTTAAAACTTCACGTACCTTTCTACTCTAAATCCAAGGAACCAGCGATATGCATCAAACTTAATCCATTGGATAAAAAGTACACAACTCTCTTCATACATGCAGGAGCTGATGTGAGTCTCATTAAAAGTACACACAACAGTGAAGGTGATAGAAATAGGCCTGTAAGCGGGAACGGAACTACACTATGTCTGCCATAGCTAGGGGTTCTTTAAAAACTCTCGGAAAGAGAAAAAAACTTAATATTTTTGGAACACCAGTTCTATATCAAAACTTATCCTGCAATCGATTATAACAAAGGTGAATTAGAAAGAGAGATCCTAAGCCGTACTAAGTTACCATATACCAACGCTTCCGACCCATGAACCACTGACCTTAAACCTTAATAATAAGGAGCAGAGTAATAAAGCGTTATATACGGATAATATATACATATGGAAATTGTAAAAGTGGTCATAAGACTCGATGAACGTGGCCACAAGCTTACGCCGGACAGAGTCATATGAAGATAAAGTTTTCGAACAGCGAACCATTACCATAAAACCATGTTGCTTAACTAAATTAAAATAATAAGATTAAATTAATAAAATTCCGTTTAAACATTGCCAAGATGCAATGATCTATAAAAAAGTAAATAATGCCAGGCATATATCTTGCTGAGAGTATAGTAAGAAATGAGCAAAATAGTATAAAAACATTAATATTAAATACCCAAAAAGAAGAAAAATAAATAAACATAAATGCAATCAATTACGGTGGGATGAACTCAATAACTTTAACGTCATAAAATTAAATATGGAGAAAGACCCTGTTGAAAGCCTATTAAAGATAATTGAATCTTTAATCCAATTAGACCACTGTAATCACGAAGAAGAAAATACAATATCAGAACTTATAATGGTTTGTTTTGTATTGAGGGAGACGAACTAACCTATAAAAATATCATGTAACATGAAATAATAACAGACTCTAATAAATGGTTTAACATATAGGGGGATGTTAAACCTACTTCCCGAAATTCAAAAACAACAAATCCATAAACAAGTAAGGAAATGCTGGAAGACACAATTTGGTGAAGTTCTAGTCCTTGGAACCCTCCACTATTAATAGTTCCCAAAAAAAACCCGACAGTCAAGATACCAAACGCTGGAGAGTCGTAGTTGACTTTCGAGAGCTTAACGAACTTACTGTTGGACCCAGCACCCTTGATTTAGTTAAGGGATTCCATCAAATACTCGTTAGCAAGGAAGCAAAACAAAAATTGAATTCAGTACACTTTCTGGGCATTATGAATACAACTGCATTCCATTTGGAATACAAAATTAACCTGATTACCATCGACAATCATGTGAAGGAATTCTACGATTACTGCCAACAATATCAGAACAGCAGCTACTCAAAGTTATATCAACATTGCCGTTCTCTAGAAGAAACTGTTAGACGCGAGGCCATGACAGTTAAGGAAGGAATCGCTGCAAGCTATCTCAGTGAACGGACCAAACGTTCTACTGGGCCTATAGTTCTAAAAGGAATTATCGAATATGGTCCCCAAATACTTATGACTGCCGGCATCGCGCATCAAGCAGTAGAGAATTACCAACTAGAGCATCAAATCGTCAAATTAGAGAATAAAAATTAGGGGCTATTCACCAGCAAAGGTAAAAATAAAAGTATGATAAAAGCAAAAATAAAAGTAAAAGTAAAGCTAGAAGTGAAAATAAATAAATACATATACATATGTATGTATAAGGGATAGTAAAGTGCAAAGTGGAAAAAAATAAATTTTTAGAAGACGCATAAAAGTAATTCCTTGCGAGGTATAGGACGAACGCATTTGACAAACATTGGGTAGTGATAAATGAACCGGAGCACCTTAACTCTAGGGCGCGAAGTCTACTGCAATTAACATTAACAGTAACAACAGAAATAGCAGCAGCAAGAGTAACAACAGCAGCAACAATAATAATAGCAGTAACAACAGGAAGAGTAGCAGCAACAACGACTAAGCAAATCAATGGCATCTAAGATTAAACTTTATGTTATAACGCATACACACATATACACAATTATTTTGAACATTTATAGTCAATGTATCCGTAACAGAAATATATTTCTTTTACATAAACGAATTCTTTTTCGTGGTCTTAACCATTAAGTTTATACTCAATTCCATAATAACACTTTTTTTTTTCTCTTCAATCGGTCTAGAGACATCCAAATATCTTGTTTGGTTTTTTTTTTTTTTTTCTGCATGCTCAAAATCTAGCACAATTCGGACGACTAAGAAAACCGCGGAATTATTCGGGGTATTACGTGTCCATCCTTCTATACTAGAGAATCCAACAAAAATGAATCTTAAGATCGGGATAGCTGATATTCTCAATATCATTCCAGTTTCCGACGGAAAAACAAAGGAGTTGGACAAATTCATTTTCAGTCGTAATATGCTGATTTCATTCAATAAGGAACCGATCAGCCGACGTTTCTCGAAATCGTTAAAATTCAACTACAAGGGCCAGACAAGACACTTGGAGAAGTCTAAAAGAAAAATTAGAATCCGAATACAAGGAGTAAAAGTCGCATTCCACCGCCCAAAATGAGTTGCTAACGACAGAGCAATAATACAAAGAAACAGTCAAAGAGTTCGGTGATCGTGTTTATAGAACTAAATGCACTTAATTTCAACTATATATGCCACAATTGGCGACGAAGCCGTAAGGACTATTTTAGTTGCTGATAATTACCGACTGGCTGTCAAAGCTTTTGAAGATGGGTTAAAGAATGATAACCTAAAGATATAGTTAATCCTCGGGGAAACAGACATTAAAGAAGTGTATAGCTAACGCTGAGTACTCATAGACAATGCCCCACCACACACACAGAACAACAGGCCCCCAATAGACCCCCTTTAAGCTGTGGTAAGGCTGGTTATGCCCGAGGAACATGTTATCGTAACACACAACATCTCCCAAATTTTAACCCATAAAAATGATGTGCAGTACATCACATATAATTACTGCAAGAAGCCAAATTACACCCAAAATGAATTTAGATAACGATTAACTAGAAATAACACACAGACTTATTACAATCAAAATGCAGTAGCGTCTACAATACCAAACCCACTTCAGAATAACCAGGCGAAAACCAGTTTCAACAATAGCAAACCGCAAAGTTATTCAAGAAACCAAGAGAATCACAGTGTATGATATTCGACCCTTCAGTACGTTCAAAAAAGAGAATCAGAAAACGAAATTATTCGAAAGGGAATACTCGGCAACCCATCTCTAATAAATACCATAGCCGATGTACACCAAATCATAGACCAAATTTAAAACTTCACGTACCTTTCTACTCTAAATCCAAGGAACCAGCGATATGCATCAAACTTAATCCATTGGATAAAAAGTACACAACTCTCTTCATACATGCAGGAGCTGATGTGAGTCTCATTAAAAGTACACACAACAGTGAAGGTGATAGAAATAGGCCTGTAAGCGGGAACGGAACTACACTATGTCTGCCATAGCTAGGGGTTCTTTAAAAACTCTCGGAAAGAGAAAAAAAACTTAATATTTTTGGAACACCAGTTCTATATCAAAACTTATCCTGCAATCGATTATAACAAAGGTGAATTAGAAAGAGAGATCCTAAGCCGTACTAAGTTACCATATACCAACGCTTCCGACCCATGAACCACTGACCTTAAACCTTAATAATAAGGAGCAGAGTAATAAAGCGTTATATACGGATAATATATACATATGGAAATTGTAAAAGTGGCCATAAGACTCGATGAACGTGGCCACAAGCTTACGCCGGACAGAGTCATATGAAGATAAAGTTTTCGAACAGCGAACCATTACCATAAAACCATGTTGCTTAACTAAATTAAAATAATAAGATTAAATTAATAAAATTCCGTTTAAACATTGCCAAGATGCAATGATCTATAAAAAAGTAAATAATGCCAGGCATATATCTTGCTGAGAGTATAGTAAGAAATGAGCAAAATAGTATAAAAACATTAATATTAAATACCCAAAAAGAAGAAAAATAAATAAACATAAATACAATCAATTACGGTGGGATGAACTCAATAACTTTAACGTCATAAAATTAAATATGGAGAAAGACCCTGTTGAAAGCCTATTAAAGATAATTGAATCTTTAATCCAATTAGACCACTGTAATCACGAAGAAGAAAATACAATATCAGAACTTATAATGGTTTGTTTTGTATTGAGGGAGACGAACTAACCTATAAAAATATCATGTAACATGAAATAATAATAGACTCTAATAAATGGTTTAACATATAGGGGGATGTTAAACCTACTTCCCGAAATTCAAAAACAACAAATCCATAAACAAGTAAGGAAATGCTGGAAGACAAAATTTGGTGAAGTTCTAGTCCTTGGAACCCTCCACTATTAATAGTTCCCAAAAAAAACCCGACAGTCAAGATACCAAACGCTGGAGAGTCGTAGTTGACTTTCGAGAGCTTAACGAACTTACTGTTGGACCCAGCACCCCTGATTTAGTTAAGGGATTCCATCAAATACTCGTTAGCAAGGAAGCAAAGCAAAAATTGAATTCAGTACACTTTCTGGGCATTATGAATACAATTGCATTCCATTTGGCATAAAAAATTAACCTGATTACCATCGACAATCATGTGAAGGAATTCTACGATTACTGCCAACAATATCAGAACAGCAGCTACTCAAAGTTATATCAACATTGCCGTTCTCTAGAAGAAACTGTTAGACGCGAGGCCATGACAGTTAAGGAAGGAATCGCTGCAAGCTATCTCAGTGAACGGACCAAACGTTCTACTGGGCCTATAGTTCTAAAAGGAATTATCGAATATGGTCCCCAAATACTTATGACTGCCGGCATCGCGTATCAAGCAGTAGAGAATTACCAACTAGAGCATCAAATCGTCAAATTAGAGAATAAAATAAAAAAAGTTATTAGAAACATCCCGCCTCATGGCAGACATCAATGACCCAGAATTTAATGCTGTTGACGTGCAACTTCATGCCTTGCTTGAACAGCAGCAGAAACTTCGGCTTCAAGAGCAAATGAACGATTACTCAGCCAGCATTCAAATCCTTATCAGCGCTATCCAGGCAAATCATCAGAACATCATCACCATCAGGCCCGTTGAAGTTCTACAGACCTATGTCAGCAAACTAAACGGAGGTTTGAACTTTTGCAGACTGCCAACTATACCAAATGCAGCCGCACTATTCACTTTTAACAGTATAACGAAGACCATCCGCAAAAAAAATGGTTATCGTGACGTTCAACATTCCTCTGGTCCAAATGAGAAATTTCTTTAAACAGGTTTTTATCAGCGTTCCAACCATCGAGGCTCATGCTATCCTTTTGGGCCGTGGAGACTTCGTGCAACAAATTGTGCTCAGCAATGACAACAAAACCTCCTTCGATCTGACCCAAGCCATCGATCTAGGCCACGGAATCTACGACAATGTTAAGGAAACACAACTAAATGACTGCGGGAAAGAAGTATTCAAAAGCCCCTCTTCCCCCTCGCTTTGGAACATATCCACCTCAATACCAGTCAACACGGAATTCGATAAGGTATACCGATTGCAGAGTGATCTTGCAGTCATATTTAGAACAAGCGCTAACAAAGTTACTATCGTATGCAACGCCACACAAACACCACTCGTTGCAAAATTTAATCTGGTGAGGTTTCCAGGTTGCTGAATCTCCAGCACCCAGTTTGATGTTATGTCTCCCATCGAAGGTGTCAAGAAAATCGAAACTGACATCAAAAATTTCTCAACCGAAGACTATATGTCCCCTCCCAAAACCGACCTAAGCGGAGACCCCACCGAGGATCCTCGTCTTACCATACTCAGGGCAAGACTCTCAGCTGAACTGGATGACACTGACTGGGACTTCTGGGAACATCAGTACTGGTACTTATTAACTATGTGTACCATCCTCTGCATTGCTCTATTTTTAATCATCTACGCCTGTAAGCGCCGCCGAAGAGAAAGGTCAGAGATTCCTACTATCAGTTACCTCAACAAAGAAGACAAGATACCCGGAAGTTGGGTACGGGCATACATGATTCACCGCGATACGGTACCCCACATAAACACGGACGCAGTATAGATTTATAATTCCTTCAATAATGAAACATAAGCACTTTTTTCGCCGGGAGTTTGCTTATGAGAATTTCCGATATTTTGCCCAATAAGCAACTTCAATAATTACTGACCTCAATAGTGGATTTGCGTATTTAATTAATTTACAATTTCCTGCCCAAAAAGCAACTT
The DNA here is from genome assembly GCA_963082735.1 of Pocota personata. Classification (NCBI taxonomy): domain Eukaryota; kingdom Metazoa; phylum Arthropoda; class Insecta; order Diptera; family Syrphidae; genus Pocota; species Pocota personata. The sequence goes on from OY720429.1 coordinate 123,823,387, forward strand.
CCATAGTGTTATTGATTTGCTTATTGGAATATTTTATTGACCCGAAAAGTTGAGAACAATTCATATTTGATTATTTTACGATATTCTGCCCAATCAGCAACTTCCATAGTGTTATTGATTTGCTCATTGGAATAATTTATTGATCTGAAAAGTTGCGGACAATTCATATTTTGGCAACTTGCTGATTGTTAACTTCAGTAATTTTAAGTATAAATAGAGTTAAGAAATTAAATAAAGGGTCCAGTTGTTATACCAAGTACGAAGTGTACATATCTTTCTAAACAGATATAGTACCAACAATAATAACAACACTACGAACAATAATTGATATTATTATTGTTTCTATTAATAATTGGTGTTATTATTGATCTAATTCCAACCCAAGAATCCAAAATAATAGAAGAGTTAATTATACATATATAGAGAGTTCGGGAAACGATTTGGTATTCTCGGAAGGCCTGAAAAACTAAGAGTTCCAATTGAGAAACAGTCACCAAAGTCAATAGTCAATTCTAAATCTAAATCAACACTTAACAGATTATATAAAAATACAAACAAATATAACACTAGGTAACCAAAAATTCTTAATAGATGCGGGTGCAAACATTTCGACTTTAAAAATGGCTTAAAACCAAATAAAGTATTGCATACCACAAATAAAATTAGATTGACAGGAATATCAGATTCAGAAATACATTCCTTAGGTAAAACAACATAAAATTTGAAAAAGAATATATGAAAAAAATGTCACATAGTTGTAGATGACTTTCTAACTTTAACAGGTTCATTCAAACTAATAGCAAATAGATTACGAAAACTTCACAATATCGATTATTAGTAATCCTAATGAGTACATCATACCAATGATAATGAAGTTACCCTATCAAAATACTATAGGGTGAACAGATAAAAACGATAGGAAAAGAAATTTAAAAAAAACAACAACGGTGTGAGATATTAAATGGATTCTAGCTTTATTTGGAAGCCACATTCACGTCATTATGTATGAAATTGTACATCGTTGGCAGTGCTTCAAGCGGTCGGTCCATTTTTTGAAGACTTGGCCCAATATGTGCGGCGTTATTCCTGCAACAGTGTCTCAAATGTTGGCCTCAAGCTCGTCGAAAGTAGTTGGCTTGTTAGCGTAGACTAAGGACTTAACGTGGGACCAGAGAAATTAATCGAGGGGTGTCAAGCCGCATGATCGCGGCGGCCAATTGATGGATGCTCGCCGTGAGATTACCCAGTCGCCAAATTTCTCCTTCACCACTTCGAGCGTTGCGACGCTTGTATGACATGTAGCGCCGTTGAGAAGATGATTTTCCGGCCAAAATCCGGATCTCTGGCCAACATTTCCAGCGCCCAATTAGCGAACTCATGGCGTTTTCTCTTATTGTTCGGCTTTAATTCTTGCGTTAGCACAATCTTATACAGATGTAGGCCAAAATCTAACCGCAAAATAAGCCTGGTTGACTTTCTGGCTATGCCTAATTCAGCTGATCGGCGCCGAATCGACATTTCTGGGTCTTCTTTGACACTGGCCGCTACGACGGCTATGTTTTCTTCACTTCGCACCGATCTCTATCTGGTTGGTGGCCTATTAACAAGAATACAAATCCTGCACCCAATAAATATAAAAGTAACTGAAGACAGCGTCATTCTGACTCAGAAAATTCAACCAGGAATATTTATAGCAAATTCTATCATACCTGCAAAAGGCTAAGTTCACTTAGCATTTGTGAATACATTAGAACATGATGCTATCATAAAACAATTTGAACACAAACAATTTATTATATAATAAATCTTAAGACGGGTTACGATCAAAATAAAAAGAATTATAAATACACTGAACAAAAATGAAAAAAAATTAGTTCTAAAAATATGTGAAGTGTTTGCAGATGTATTTCATTTACCAGGTGATTCACTAACAGTTAATAACTTCTACAAACAAAAATATCACTAATGGACAAGAACCTAGTTTATATTAAAAATTGCATTCACAATTGAAGGAAATAGTTACACAAGTAGGCAAACTAATCACAGAAGATATTACAGAACCATCAGTAAGCACATTCAATTCACCATTTCTAGTAGTACCAACAAAATGTGTAAAAGGCGAAGGAAAATGGCGACTATTAGTAGATTCCCATCAGTTAAGTAACAAAATAGTGGATGACAAATTTCCATTAACAAGACTAGATGATGATTTTGATACACTAGGGAGAACAAGTTATTTCTCGACATTAGATCTTACCAGTTCTTGATTTCAGTTCTTAACATCAAATTGAGTTACAAGAAAGTTCTGAACCTCCAACAGCATTATCTAACCAATAGAGGACATTTTCAGTTTTCTACCAATGTTTTCCAACAATGTTATCAATAGCATTATCTGGACTCAATGCAGAAGTTTTTCTCTATGTTGATGATATAATTCTATTTGGATGCAGCTTAAATCATTACAATCACAATTTAATCAATATTTTACAAAAAATACGAAAATACAGCTTAAAACTAAATCTTTAAAAATGCTACTGGTCCAAACAGAAGTCACATATTTAGAACATTTGATTACAGTTGAAGGGATCAAAACAGATTCAAAGAAATATTAAAATTTTAGTAAATTATTATGTACCCACAAATGTACAACAGCAAATGTCAAACAGCATTTACTACTTTAAAAAAAAAAAACGGGGCCAAAAATCACTCGAAGAATTTTTCTTTCAAAACAACTAAGGGTACTTGCACCTCCTTTTGATAGCGTCTATGCTTTTGCGCCATATAGCAGGACTGGGATGATGGTGGTTTTATAAAAATTCACCTTAGTTGCCCGCGAGGGGATTTGCTATTCAACTCCTTTAATAGCCCAAAGAAACAGGTGTTAGCAAGAGTGATTTTTCACTACCTCAAAATTTTGTAGCTGTCTATAATGGCATCCTGCCCAAGTCATCGATATTGACTGTCCTTTTGTGATGACAGCGTATATTTTCTTTTGCCTCGTTAACCGCAAAACCCAATTTCGCCGCTTCTGTTTCAATCACCACGGATAGCCCGCTGCGTTGTTCCAATTGTGTTAATGTCGACGACGGACGCGAGTAGTTGTACAGACTTTTGAAAGATCGTAGTCCTAATGTTAGCTTGAAAATTGTCACATCAAAAGCCTCGGTGATGTTGTTACCGACATTGATGCAGCAGCGTACATCTCCATTCTTTAAAATCGATGAATAGGTGGTGTGTACGGATTTGGAGTTCCTGTGATTTTTCCAAGATTTACCGCAATGAGAATATCTGATTTATTTACCACGTTTATATGCAGAATCGAGGGATCGCGTTGGGATAAAATTGAGATTTCGATCTGAGTATTTCTACACACCGAGTCGAAAAATTTTAAAATTCAAACGTGGTTGAACTGACAGATAAGTATAGGAGACATTCTGCTTTTGATTGTGTTAGTGTTCTTTTGTGTTGGATTCGTTATCTGAAATCACACACACACAGAGCCAACATGTCACTTCAACCTCTCAACCCAGGTACACATGCATTTTTCTAACTTCATCCAGCTCTGTTAGCTGAATCGAGTTGAGTCAATCCTATTTGAACTCGATCTGCGTTTATATGAATTTCAAACCAGGTTGAAGCAGGGTTCAAGTATGCATATAAACGTAGTAATTGTGAACTTTCCTGGCCTAAGTGCACAATGATATGGACTAATTAGATTGTTGACAAAAGGTTTAAGGCATTCTCATAATATGACAAATCGAATCTTATAAGCGATGCTGAGGGGAGAAATACGTCTGTAGTTGGCGCAATTCCGAGTCTGATTTCTAGAGGATCGGGAAAACGATGGTGAGTTTGCGTACGACAGGATTTTTTTTTATAATTTTCGCTCGCCAAATGGAATATGAATACCCTTCCCTTAAAGCTGAAGAGGAACAGAGGAGAACCCTGTGCACGTTTGCTTTAAATGTTTGAAGGTTGTAGTTATGAGGAAATACAGAACGTGGTAAATCATTCCACATTCGTGTCGTAGTATTCCTTCGATTTTTCTTTAGCTTCTAATTGGTTTTCGCGGATGATTTTGTAATCTTCTTGTAACTTGGTTTTGATATTCGTAATGTAATCGTCGTAATTATACACAGGTTGTATTTGTCTGTGTAGTGGCTTGAAACTCAGATGGTATTAAGTTTCTGTAAACTCCAATGGTAGCGTCCAGATAACTGAGGAACTTGTTTGTTTTACTTTTGTCGTAGCTCATGATTCACAGTATTTGTTTCCGTCCTCCTGATGTCATCATCACGATCAAGTTGTATCTTCAGCCATATGACCACTCTACTGCCAGTGTTATGCCTTCGCTCGTCATTCACAGACTTTCACAGAGTGTAGACGTGCTTCGGCTTTGAGTGAAATTGGCAGTAAGCTGAAGTAAACAATTAGACAGAGTGATTTTAAGTGGCGAGTTAGACCACCCAGTAACAGTGGCGAAAGAAAGTATGGAGAATAGGAGAAGGAAACTTAAGCCTACCCCCAACCTTGTAAAGCGTCCCTCCACATTAGCCTCAGCTACAGCTGCCAGGTGGAGTGAGGGAAGGGGCGCCGAGTACAGCAACAGCAGCAGCAGCAGATAAGATGCGGCAGAGGTCGGATGACTCTGTCGAGTTACCGTACATCTCTGACGGTGGGGAAGGCCGCTACATTGGCAATGACGATATTTTCTTCGCGGTTCTGGCATCCTCTGAATCGGATGACGAGGAGAAGAAAGTCCAAAGTCTGACCAGCAGCATCAGACAGTTAGAACAAAGGGTGCTCGCCATTAAGGTCAAACAAATGGCAAGAAGAAAAAAGGGAGCTCGAGCTCCAGTACATTTAAAACAACAACTACAGCAGCAGCAGCCAGAAAACCAACGGCAAGCACAGCAGCAGAAGCAGCAGTAACAACAACAGCTGAAGAAAAAGCAGCAACAACAACCACGGTGGAAGAAACAGCAACAACAGCAGCAGAAAACGCTGCACTTAAAGGAACAACAACCGCAGCACCAGCAGAAAGAGCAGCAGCAGAAAACGCAGCAACTACAGCAGCAAAAGCAGCAGCAGCAGAAACAACAACAACAACAACCGCAGCAGAAGCAACAGTAACAGAAGACGATTACAAAAAAGAGGGTGCCGCCAATTAATACATATAAAATTGAGCTGAAAGATACCATCGAACTATGTAAGTCGGCCATAGGCAATAATTTTATTATTAAAAGATTAAATGAAAATAGACATGCTATCCACTATAATACAGTGGAAGAATATAAAAAAAATTAAAGAATTACTTAGGGGCACGACGACGGAGTTCTTCTCCTTCACCCCGAAGGGGGGAAAGCTGCAAACAATGCTGCTGAGGAGGATAGATCCGTCTACTGTTACGAAGATGCTCCTTGCGCTGCTTAAAGAGAAAGAGTGCAACGAGCTCGAATTCGTAGGGGTCAAGCCATTCACCACAGCTGCGAAATGCAGCCTCGATGTGTCAAGTGTGGAAAGAACCACAAAGCAGAGGAATACACTCTAGGTAAGGATGGAGTGGCAGATAAGAGCCAGATCTCATGTGCTTTATGCAGGAACTCGGGACACACCGCAAACTATAAGGGTTGTCCTAAGTTCCAGTGTATTAAGAAAGTAAATCTGGTTCGTCAGGAGAAGGTCATAGTGAAACGTCCACCCTCTCCAATTCAAACACAATCCGTGACTTCCCAAGTGATCTACGCCTAAATGGTGGCAAGTTGGGGAAACGAGGAACAGAAAAGACCGAAAGTAGCTTCTCAGGCCTCAGCGCCTAGAGCACCGAAGGCTCAAACTGACTTGCTGGCGACCTTGCTCTCTATCCAAGGGCACATGGGAGCAGCTTCAACGTAAGGTACAGGAGCAGGGAAGCGGGTGGCCCAGATCTACGCACTTCTGCCTTGCCTAACGCACCTCCAATCGTAATGGGTACGAACATGGAGGAGCAATTCTTGAAGACCCTTGCGGTGAATGTGAATTCATTGATTACGATCGAGCGAAGAGCCGTATTGTTTAAGTCGCTAGAAGACCAAACCCCTGATGTGCTTATGGTTAGCGAAACAAAGCTATCCCAGAAGCACAAATTGGGGCACAATAAATACAATATTGTTAGGAGGGACCGACCCAACTCCACACAAGGAGGAGGTGTTGCGATCTTCATACGCAAACATTTGCAATTTAAAGTAATGTACAGCGGTGAAGTGCGAAGGTTCCAAGAGTTGGAAGCATGTATCGTGTGCATCCCTCTCTGCAGTGGAAAGAGGGTGTTCTTGGTCGCACTCTATGCACCTGAAACTACTCAATCTACTTCATTTATTTCAGAGCTCGAGAAACTTTTTCGATGCCTAAGGCTGCAGTTGGAGGAGAATAAACGCCAAACATAGAGATTGGGGAAATAACACACCTAATCCTAGAGGGAGCCTACTATTCAATTGGTGGAATCGGCACAGTGTCGAGTATAAACTCGATTTGAAAGCTACAGATAGTCCGTAGTTTCCTAGAAGAGGCTCCTATGTAGATCTTATGCTGTTCGACGCACAGTTACAACTGACCGACATTGACCGACAAACTTTAAACTGGCTTCACACATTTGTGCATGACAGTGACCATTGCGGACTCAGTGCCGTAATAACGATTCCCAACGAAATTGCGGAGTCGGAATAGTTTGTCCAAACGTACTAATACTATTATAGTGGGTCGCGATTTACTCGCTTCTCCAGAACTTTGACAAGAGCACTCTCCTCGAACTCGCACTACCCACAGTCCAATAGGAATCTGTCAAACGAGTTGATTGACAGGTACCTAAAATAAATGGACGAGACAATTAAACGAACTATGGACAATGCGATAACTCGGTATCAACATACTGATAGTGCAGACATATTCCGCAATGCACTACACCAACACAAAAGTAGACTGCTATCGATACTAAAAACCTTGTACAGACAGTCTACTGACAGACAAAACTCGGAGGTTGGGAGGCTAAAGTCGTTGATTAAAAATCTCCAGAAAAAAAAAATTGCATTGGAACAACAAAATTCGGGCTGTAAAATCCAACAATCCGGGTATGTTCCCGCAAATAAATAATATATTTCGGAGGAACTTTCAAAACGATCTTCTGTGTCTTAAGATCCCCCGAACGACGAGCAGTGGACGAATACTTATAACACATACTTAGAGGATGACAACTTCTTTGTGATCGAAGATCCGCAAGAGAAGGTAGAGTCTACAGGAGCGACATTCCAGGAAGTATACAAAGTGAATGATGCCATTTGACCGAACCACGACCTGCAAAATCACAAAAATCCTTGTGCACAACTTCTACCTTCCAAATGATATAGAGCACAGGCGATCCGAGAGATAACATAGAAAATAATGTCATCGCCCATGAAAGGGTACATCACCCGTATATATCGAAGGTGGAGCTGCAAGCGATCTTCGAATCATTGAGAAGAAAGAAATCTGTGGGAATCGACGGAGTGTCGAACATTGTGCTTCGACATCTCCCTCTAGAAGCGGTGGACATTTACACCACTCTGTTTAACAATGCGCTGAATAATGCACATTATCCAGCGCATTGGAAAACAACAGTGATACAACCCATCCCCAAAAGGGGTAAGGACGCTTCCAATCCGGCAAATCTCCGGTCGATAAGTCTCCTTCCGAACATGAGTAAGGTATTCGAAAAGTGATCAATAGAGCTCTGCTTAAGTGGACTAATAACAATGATATAATTTCGGATAACCAATTTGGTTTTAAGGCGGTAATGATACAATACATGCGCGTCTAAACTGGTATTGGATATACAATGGAACAAAAGCAAGAACCAATGCACGGGTACCTGTCTGATTGACTTGGAGAAGGCCATCGACACCATATGGCTAGAGGAACTCTTCTACAAGCTGAGTAGGCTTTGCATAAGCAAACCACTGCTGTATATACTTCTCAACATGCTTACCAGTAGACAATCCATCGTTAAAAATGGCAATGTGACTTCTGCTGGAACATTTGCATTTAAAAACGGTCTGCAACAAGGTGCGGTTAATTCACCGATCCTTTTCAATATTTACACGAGCGATCTCACTTCACCATACCATAGCTTACGCAGACGGCTTGATCGCGTACAGATCAGGACCAAAAATCGAGGTCATTGCAATTCTCTTGCAACGTGACTTAGATACTCGTAAGATTCAGCGATATTGCGATGACTAAAAGTTGAACATCAACTTCCAGGAATCAGAAACCATTCATTTTAGGATGCCGTTGTCTGGTGCCTCTACGGATACCAGAAAGAACTGGCGAAAGTTCTCAATAGTTGGACCGCACGGACAGCCACTTGCGAGTCGAAGTGCAGTCAGATACCTGGGGCTTTGATTAGACCAATATCTATATTTTAACAAACATGTAGAAGCTGCTCTGGCCAGAGCCAAAGGTGCTTTTGCCCTTACAAAGAGACTTCTAAGTAAAAAAAAAAAATTAAAAATATATATAAATTTTCATCACTGCACTTTGATAGAAAAAAAACAGCACTTTATAAAATAATAAAAAAAAAAAAATTAAGGTATTTAATTCCTTTCTGGGTACGCCGTCTGACGTTATTACGTGCCCTAGGTACATTACTTCCCTTTGGAGGAAATTGCAGTTTGATAATTGAATTTGTCTAACGCCTGTGATCTTGCAAATCCTTTCCGTAGATTACTATATCATCGAGGTAGACTAAACACTTTATACCCTGTAATCACTAGAGTACTGTATGAATCTCTGGAATGTTGGTGGGGCGTTGCACAAACCAAACGGCATTCGATTAAACTCAATATGACTGTTGGGTGTGCTGAACGCGGTTTTTTCTCTGTCCTCTTCAGTAACTTTTATTTGGTGGAAACCGTTCGCCCGATCCAATGTTGAAAAGTTTTTAGAGTGTCCGAGTTGCTCGAGAATGTCTTCAATGATTGGGATTGAATATGGGTCTGGAATTATGGCTTCATTTAATTTCATATAGTCTATTACTACTCTCCACTTTAGATTTCTTTGGTCGGGGACGACGAGTAGTGGCGCATACCATAGGCTGCAGCTTGGTCTAATTATGTTGTATTGGAACATCTTGGCTACATGACTCTTAATTTCATTGCGAACATTAGCTGGGGGTACATTTGAATTGGTGTTGATGGAATGTGTTATTCCGGAAGTGGACATTAGTTGATCCGGAAGTGGACATTGGTTGATTCTATAAAAAATAGATGATTGTAATCCTTACATATTGTTTCTATTGACTTCTTTTCTTCTTTGTTTAAATGTTTTAGTTTTAATTCTGACTGCAGTTTCGTCAGTCTTCTTCTACTACTTGGTTGATCATTGTTGACCTCAAGTAGTTGCTAGTAGGTTTTCGATATTTGCTTCTTCATTGTTTGTGTTGTTAAAATTGCTTTAGCGAAATGGTTTTCTGAAGCTGCTCTATTTATTATGAATTTTTCGGATCTCGCAGGGATTGTCAATGGTCTGTGCTCGTAGCCGAAGTCTACTATATAGTGTCTATTCTTATATTGATATTCGAACGTGTTGTTCTTGTAGTCCACTATTGTGTTGAATTTTCTGAAGAAATCTTCACCGATTATGAAATCTTGTGTTAAATAAATATTTGGCGCAACAGCTCTTTAAGTGCCAAGGCCTAGCTTCTCGCAACCACTCGTGTTGTGTGCGTTATATTTTCCACACGAATGGAAAGGACCTACAGTTTAGTGCCGTATCCGAACGGCAATTTGTTTTGAGAAGCTTTCTCGTGACAATAATACTCTCGGATGTTTGTTAGACGTTTGCGAAAGGTGGGATCATGAAAGAACTTGTTGGTGTTTTCTGGGATTCGAACTTGGAACCTCTTACGTAGTGATCCGACACACTTACCACTACGCCACGACGTCATCTTGTGTTATTCGCAAGTTATTTGGAATTATATGGAATGTGTGAGTAATCTTTGGGCCACGGATGAATTCGAGATTTAGCTTAATAGTACCTAGTGTCGATGTGGATATGTCACTTATACATGTTTATGTGGTGTCTGTATTTACCCGTTCATCGGGGTTTAGTGTCTTCAATTTAATCAGTCTTAAAGCAGCGCCTGTGTCTAGAAACATTAGGACGCTCTGAGATGTGAACTCTTTTGGCAATGTTCTGATCTGACTTTTGAAGTTCGAGGTTCTTTTAACAGAGCTGAAATTGGCAATGGATTTGTGGTGCTAGTGTGGGTATTAGGAGTTAGGAATTGTCTTAGACTTTCGATTTGTTTTTGAGTTCGACCAGTTGTGTGGGTTTGATTTAGAATGGAGTTCGTTTTTTCAATATCCCTTTGGTTTGTATGAGTTCGGGTTTCGGTTATGCGAATAAGATTTATTATTTTGAGATATTTTACCTTGATTTAGTGACTCTATGTTTAGAATTCCGAGATTTTGAGAAGTTCTGAGATTTCGAGAGGTTCTGATATTTTGAGAGGATTTGAGATTTCTAGAAATATTTTTTTGATTTTGGCTATGAGAATTTACTTCTCAATTCTGATTTAGATTTTGGGATTGCTCATTTTTGCACCTTGCTTTAGAATTTTCAGCTGCCTCCGCGTGCTGCACATGCCAGGTCGCGAGGAATTTCCCTGACTGAAGTTAGGTTCGATACCAGAATTTATGCTATCATTAAAGATCCTTTTTCGACACTCGTCTATAGTGCGCCCTTGGTTTCTGCAGTACCTACATAGAACGGTATTTTGTGCAGTGTTAATATTCGTCCTATTTAAGAACTGTTGGTCATTATTGTGAATTGTCCTGTGGTTCATGAAATTACTACTGGATGTTGGTCTTAGTGTCGAGGAATATGTATTTCTCGTATCGTTCATACGGTGAACCTTATTTTTCAGTTTTCGTCAATCGTTTGTCTGTTAAGTCTTTATTACCGGGTTTTCCTGAAACTCTTGACTACTATTTGGAAACAACAAATTTTTTTTTTTTTTTGTAACAATTCATTATTCATTTGTCTTCTGCTCATTAATATTATTTTTGTTATTATATGAAAATAATATTTTTTTAATCTTTGTTCACGATCATTTGTTAAACCCAGTTAATTTTATTAAATAAGCTGTGAGTCACTGTATTATCTGTATCACACCCTTCGGGTGCATCGGATGTTTCATCGAGATCTAGCAATCCGTGCGTACCACCACCCATCGTACGATTCGCACACCACTGGAGTCGCATGCACATGGAGCGAGTGCATGTGTGTGGGTGTTGTTTTCGTGGGTGCATTCTTGCTGCTGATAGTCGGTGGTCCATGGACTCAGCCACTTGGATTTTGGTCGCAGCACGGAGTGGTCGTAAGAACAATTAATAAACTATTACAGATTCAAATAAATTGTGATTAGATTTAAAGTCCTGTTGGTTATTTCTTCTTCATCCAAAAACATTATTTTCGTTGATTGTTCATAATCCAAAACATAATTGATCCTTCTGAAGCCGAATTTAGAATTTATTTATTTTTATTTAAATAATTTATTACAATCAATACAATAAAACAAAATTAATTTGAAATTCCATGTGTGAATTTGTACTATAGTGAACAATTTGTCGTTGCATAGGTATCCCCTTTGTTTTATACTGAACCTTTATAATTCCATAAGGGAGCAACAATAAACTAATTTACCTGGAATTTCTCCCTCAAGTGTCGTAAATCAATTTCGTCGGTTTTTATTACGCGGAAATGCCAAAGGTCGTTTCACTCGCGCAGCAGCTTTCGTAGAGACAATCGATTCGTCCACAACGATCGAAATGATAGCGATTCGCCTAAGCAAACTGGAAGAAACGTGGGCCGAATTTTTCTCTTTGCACTACGAACTTTTACAGCAAGTGCTTGAAGCTGAGTTCGCTGCTCTTGAATCGGAATTTGGTGAATATGAAACCAAATATTTCACGATCGGAAAAGCGTTGTATAAAAGGATGCAGATTTTTCGGTTTTAGAGCAGCTTGCCACCCAACAGCCTACATCTTTAGAGAAGCTTAACAGCTCAACAAGCAATTCTTCGTTTGTTAATTTACCAAAAATTGTAGTGCCTTCATTTTCGGGAAATTATAAAGACCGTATTTTCGTGATCTTTTCTTGGGCCCGGTTGATAATAGGAGTGACCTTAATACAACTCAAAAGTTTCACTACCTAAAATTATTCGTTCGAGATGATGCGGCCAGTCTTGTCAAACATATGACAATTTCCGTAGTCAATTACATTGAAGCCTGGGAGCGCCCAGAAAAGCGATACGATCGGGTTCAGTTAATCGTGCGGCCATTTATTCAGACATTTTTATTCCTTCCTGCAATCAGTATTAGTAATGTCCAAAAGCTGCGAAAAATTACTGACGGCGCAGTTGAAGTAATGCGTGGACTTAGTGCTCTTAAACAAAACGGTCCCGACCCATGGCTTATACATTTGCTGTTGAAAGAGCTTGACAAAGACACTAAACAAGCTTGGGCAAAAGACGTCGGTTTTCGGGATGATTCCACCATAAACGATCCTATAGACTTCTTGCAATCCCGTTGTGATGCTCTCGAATCATGCCAACCTACTAATCGTTCTGTTACATCGCGTACAAAGCCATCAGTTACCATTCGATCCCATGTAGCAGAAGAATCTGATACCAAATCTCAGCGCCCCAAGTGCAAAAATGACCATTTACTAAGCCAGTGACCGAAATTCGTAGCTCTAGACATTGAATCGCGTCGGAATTTCGTGAAGACAAATTTGTTGTGTTTTAATTGTCTTCGGATAGGACATTCGTCGAACAAATGTCGATCTTCGTTTCGTTGTCGAGTTTGTAAATCACGCCATTATTCACTAGTCCATCCAGAAGATTTAAATCATACTCTAGTACCGTCGTCTTCTTACCCAAGACCATTGTCTAAAGCTAACTCTTCTTTGAATTCGTTTCAACCTCAAAATTCAGCATCATCATTGAAATCTGCTTCTCCACTTGTGAACAACCACTCCGTTGTATTTAATCGTCGTAAGCAAACCATTCTCCCTATTATGTTAGCTAAAATTCAGGACATTCAGGGGAATTTCATTGATTGCCGAGTTTTGCTAGATTCTGGATCCCAATCATCATTCGTCGTTGAATCATTCGCCCAAAGACTCGGATATCGTCGTTCTCATGCTCAGATTCCAATTATCGGTCTGTCGTCTACAGAAGCAGGTTATACAAAAGGGTGTATTTTTTGCAACTTTGCTCGCCACTCAATTCAACTCGTCTATTTGCTGATGCCTTTATACTGAATAAGCTGACTTCGAATCTACCATCGCAATCGTTAGATGTCTCTTCTTGGCCACATATTTTGAATTTAGATCTGGCTGATCCCTACTTTAATCGATCTTCACCTGTCGATGTTCTACTTGGCGTCGATAAGGTCTGGTGCATTCTGAAGGGAGAACAAATCCACGGTCCTGAAGGTATTCCACTATCCCAAAATACTTCGTTTGGATGGGTCATTACAGGAGAGTTTTTTGATCAGACTGCCACAGATGTTACCTTTTCATCACATCATTCAACTCTCGACGTTGATGTGTTGTTGCAGCGATTTTGGGAGCTGGAGGACGTAACTTCAGCTAAAGATGGATGTATCATCAACGACCTGGCTCATCAGATGGCAAATACGTGGTACAGCTCCCCTTCAAAATACCCGACCCGTCTTTCGGCTACACGCTGCAAGCAGCTACCTCGAGTTTACACTCCATAGAACGTCGCTTTCGGAATAATCCTGAAATACATCGCTCGTATTTAGAATTAATGAAGGAATATGTAGAACTTGGACATATGAAGCAGATTCAACCTAACGAGATAGAATCGTCGCCAGGTAAACATTTCTATCTCCCACATCACGCAGTCTTGAAACCAACAAGTTCATCAACTAAATTACGTGTCGTTTTTGATGGTTCGGTTAAAGATTCCTACGGGCAGTCGTTGAATAGCGCGTTGTTAGAAGGTCCTCCAATTCAAAGGGATTTGATCGGCGTATGCTTGCGCTTCCGAGAACATCGGTATGTTTTCACTGCTGATGTCCTGAAAATGTTTCGCCAAATTTGGATGGACGAAGGAAACACTGACTTCCAACGCATTGTTTGGCATAACGATCCATCTGAAGTGATTAGACACTTTCGTTTGTGTACCGTCTCCTACGGTACCGCATCTGCTCCATTCTTAGCAGTTCGGGTATTAAAGCAGCTAGCCCTCGACTACCAATCCAAATACCCTAATGCCTCTCGGGTCCTTTTGAATGACGTTTATGTTGACGATGTCATGACAGGATCAAACTCAATTGAATCGCTTATTGATTTGAAGTCTGAACTAGTTGAACTCCTGTCCATTGCTAAACTGCAGCTTCGGAAATTGGGTTCGAATTGCTGGCCAGTTCTTTCTCGTTTGCCGAAAGAAGATTGCGAATACTCGCATTCATTAATAAAAATGTTAGGCATGTATTGGAATCTTATAAGTGATGAGTTTTCATTTTGTATGTCGAAGTTCCTTCCACCTCCTTCATTAACTAAGCTGACCCTACTTTCGGAAGTATAAAGGATTTTTGATCCTTTAGCTCCGTCGGTAGTATTATTCAAAATGCTATTTCAAGAACTGTGGTCTTCAGAGTTTAAACTAGGATGGGATGATCCGCTACCCCCATTTAGCCGAACAATCGGCTATCGGCAGGAGCTCCCATTCTTAGAACGTAGGGTTCCAAGAAATGTATTCTCGTCGTTGGTAGAGATCGAACTCCATGGATTTTCAGATGCCTCTTCACTAGGGTCTTCTAGAATCTCGTGAAGTCATCGATAACAACCAATATTTTACGAACACTGGCATTGTGTGATTCGGAAATTGTGTTACATTGGCTGTTTTCACCCCCTCGTCGCTGGACAACATTTGTGGCCAACTGCACAGCCGCAATCCTCGAAACAATTCCCAGACATTCATAGCATCATATTTCGTCAGAATTGAATCCAGCTGATCGTGCGTCACGCGGTGCGCTTCCATCGAATCTTGCTACCCATAATATTTGGTGAACCGGTCCATCCTTCTTAACGTTATCGGCTGAACATTGGCCAAAGTCTAGGTTTGTCTCGCGAAAACTAGAGTGTAAAGACATATCAATCAAAGAAAGGCAATCGTCTCGACAAGTATTAATTACCTCCTCTGATACAGATGCAATACAAACCTTAATTGACAGAATCTCGTCATGGTATCGCGAGCAAAGAATAATGGCGTATTGTATTCGATATTTGTTGAATTCTCGGGCCGCGAAAATCAATTGCCTTACTAGTGGTCTCACCTTAAATGAGATCCAAAAAGCAAGGACACTCATCACAAAATCAGTTCAACAAAAATGATTCAGTGAAGATATTGCGCACCTAATTAAATATTATAAACTCCCTGCTAAATCAAAGCTCTTAAAGTACTCTGCGTTTGTTGACAATAATGGTTTGCTTCGTGTAGGCGGCAGATTAAAACATTATCCTACCGAAAAATAATATAATTTCTATTCTCATTGCAACAGATATTCATACTAGCTTTCTGCATTCAGGAGTTTCACAAACATTTGCTATTATTCGCTAGCAGTATTGGATCCTAGGTAGTCGAAATCTGGTCCGAAGGATAGTGCATAAATGCAAGGTCTGCTTTATGCACCGGAAGCTGACAGCTACGCAACTCATGGGAGACTTACCATCTCAGCGAATTCAACTCAGTCTTTTTTCCAACACAGGGTGTGATTATGCCGGTCCTCTGACTATTCGACTTTCCCGCTGTCGTAAGGCCAAGTTGTCAAAAGCATACATAGCAATTTATGTATGCATGGCTACGAAGGCGATCCACCTAGAAGTGGTGAGTGATCTCACAACGGATGCCTTCCTGGCCGCCTTACGTAGATTTGTTGCTCGTTGGGGACTGTGCTCTAACATCTACAGTGACAATGGAACCAATTTCCAAGGTGCTCATCGTTGTTTGAACGAGATGCATGAATTGGTAATTGCACAGACTCACAATGAGATCATTGCTGCATCACTTGCTAAGGACAACATTGCATGGCACTTCATTCCTCCATCAACCCCACACTTCGGTGGTTTGTGGGAGGCTGGTGTCAAATCGATGAAATGAAACCTACGTCGAGTAGTCGGATGCTTAATTTTAACTTTTGAGGAGTTGTACACAGTACTGTCTCAAATTTAGGCTATTCTCAATCCTCGTCCATTATGTGTTGTATTCTATGAAGATCTAAACCCATTAACACCTGCTCATTTCCTTACAGGCGAACCTTACACAGCCGTTCCTGAGCCCAACATTCTGGATGCACCTATAAGCCGTTTGAAGCACTGGAATCATATCCAAATTATGGTTCAAGGATTTTGGAGACGATGGCAGACTGAGTATATCACCACACTCCAAGAACGATCGAAGTGGCAGCAGACCAACCAAAGGCTAAAACCAGGAGATCTGATCAAGGAGTCCAATCTTCCACCAACAAAGTGGCTTCTCGGCAAAATTGAAGCCGTGACAAAAGGTGCAGATCAACACGTACGAGTAACTACAGTGAAGACGAGTCGGAGTACCTTTGTACCTCCAATAACCAAACTTGCTCTACTGCCACTGTACTGAAACACGTTCCAGGGGGGCCGGGATGTTTGGAAATAATTCATTTTTTTTGTAGCAATTCAATATTCATTTGTATTCTGCTCATTAATATTATTTTTGTTATTATATGTAAATATTGTTTTTTTTATCTATGTTCATGATCATTTGTTAATCCCTGTTAATTTTGTTAAATAAGCTGTGAGTCACTGTATTATCTGTATCACACCATTCGGGTGCATCGGATGTTTCATCGAGATCCATCAATCTGTGCGTACCAGCATCCATCGTACGATTCGCACACCACTGGAGTCGAATGCACATGGAGCGAGTGCATGTGTGTGGGTGTTGTTTTCGTGGGTGCATTCTTGTTTGGATTTTGGTCGCAGCACGGAGTGGTCGTAAGAACAATTACTAAACTATTACAGATTCAAATAAATTGTGATTAGATTTAAAGTCCTGTTGGTTATTTCTTTTTCATCCAGAAACATTATTTTAATTGATTGTACATAATCCAAAACAACTAATGCATGCTTCAACTCTTGCATTAATTATAATCACTATATCTTACGATAGTTTGGTTAATACCCGATATATATTATCGTATGAGACAATGCGGATAATAATAACGGAGAAAGTAGACAGGTTTTTAGGAATAGGTATGTGGTTTATAATTTTATAAATAACGAGAGGAAAGTACACAAGATTTTTATAAATAACGAGAGGAGAAAGAGTACACAAGATATTTAAAATATACTTATAATATACAATTTTTTTTCAATAAATAAAATAGCTTACATTGAGTACATGTTGACATGGATGTCGGATTGGTGATTTTTGGATGCACTTGATGCTGATCCCTGCTGCTGACGATGCTCTTGTATCTGTTGTTGTTATTGCCTCAGCGTGGCAATTCATTTTTCCCTGTTGCGTCCACAGGAATAAGATTACCTTTGTGGGGTGTTAAGATTTAGTCCTTCACAGCACTGAATTAGCACTTCACGGCACTGAATTATTTTCAATATGATAAAAAAAAAATAAAAAAAAATTGAATTGTTTTCGATATTTTTTTTTTCGAATTTGTCTTCACGACACTGAATTTGCACTCGACGGCACTAAATTATTTTCGATATGAAAAATTATTTTCTTTTTGTTTGAATTGTTTTCTGGATTCTAGGCAGGTGCCTTATCCTAAAAATCCCACCGCTGCCACCAAATGTTGTCTTAGATTTTGATAAATGAATATGCTTGTTTAGTTTTTAGTTGACTTTTATTCCCAAACTTAAATGTTGCCTTTTGTTTCATGAACGAATACGCTTGTTCACTCTTTAGTTGACTTTTATTACCAAACTTCTGTTGTGAGTTTGTTCTTTTACATACTAGGCAAATTGCCTGCTTGTGGTTCACTAAACGACCCCCTCTTCATCGTTTTCCATGCTTCCCCCATGTCTTTCGTTTTCTTTTCCTATTCTGCGCTCTATAGGTTAGCAAAGTAATTCGATTCGTGCGACCCATTCTTGCACTTGTTTGTTTGTACAGGTGGTTGCAAGAATACGTAGCACTTGATACCGAATACTTTGTGACGTTATCGTTTATTTATTGCGGGCACTTGAGTGGGTCAGTGTGACGGCACTTGTGTGTTCACCGCAGTAGGTCAGTTGCAATGATTGCACATGTACTGAACTGGGTTATCGGCTTTTCTGCGCTGATGTAACCGAATAGGAGACTGAAGTGTCACAAGAAACGTCTTGTACGGGCACAGCAATGTATGTGGGCACAACACTTGTCTGGATGTCGTGAATTGCGATGGGATAAGTGTAAATTTAATTCTTTCGTGGGTGCAATGTTCCGCGAAACTGCTTTGGCTCTGAATATCCCTCAGCCAGGGACCAGCAGAACATCAGGGACCACCGAAAACCATCAAACATTTGCATTCTTTCTCTTTATATATCTCATAGTTAGTGGAGACACTCTCTCTCTCTCTCTCTCTCCCGTCATCTGCCACCACAACGAACTCCTAAACAGATTGAAACCCAGTCTTCAGTAGAGGTACAAAGCACCCGGGGTTGGTAGACAGAGGTTGGTTGGGGAAACCTGTAGACGCTTGTGTCGTCTTGAATGAACTTATCTAATATTTGAAAAACCGGCTTTTATTCAAAATAAATAAAATAAGAGGTGGAAAAGGGGTCGGAATACGGAATTTGTAGACTGAAATTGTTCTTGTCTTATATACTTTAGTGTTTTTTTTTTTTTGTGATAAACAGTTTTCGGGAGATCATTTGAAAATAGCACTAAGATTATGCTTCATTTATTCTTCAACGGCATCGTCTATAAATTCTATCAAGAAATGAAATTCTCTAGTTGTGATAAACGGCTTGTGCTCTTTCAGGAAGGTAAATAAGCTTGATAGCCAGACGAGAGAAGTTAAAAAAAGAAACAGTTTCAATGAAAGTATGTGATGCTTAACTGAGT
Source organism: Pocota personata (assembly GCA_963082735.1). NCBI lineage: Eukaryota > Metazoa > Arthropoda > Insecta > Diptera > Syrphidae > Pocota > Pocota personata. The sequence continues at coordinate 123,842,537 of OY720429.1, forward strand.
CGAAATTCTTCGAGAAATCAAGTCTTGTAACAAGCGTGATTTGATCCTGGTCACCAATTTGACGTATGTCCTCAATTACCTTCAACATGCCGTAATGTAGCTGTGGCCAGTCCAAAAACAAAGAGGTGTCTCTTCCAATATAATTTTTAATTAGATGACTTATTATGAATTCGAATGCTTTGAACAGACATTGGAGATTATAAATTGGTCAATATTCGTTTGAGCTATAATTTTTCACAGCAGTATTATCTTTGCCTGCTTCCATTGGATTTTATAGATGAAATAGCCTTACAAACTGCGAGTGAGTTAACTACATTGAATGTAAATGCATCCCCAGAATCATTTATTGCATCTGCGACTGACGAAGAAATAGCGTTCATAGCGACAGGGGCAGCTTTAGTCAGGTGCTTAATAATTTCGTCAACATCAATCGTTATTGGCAGGATTGTTGAAAATACAAATTTGTTTAATCACATTTCATAAAGATTTTGAGGAGTACTAAACTGATACTAAATTGGTACTAATTTGCTCTGAGTAATAACCTAGTTTAGTGTTTCGAACCATACACTTGCATGATTCGCACTTCGCTCTATGCTCTATTGAATCTTGTAACATTTTTAGCACACGTGATGGTAACACAGCTATGGAAATTATGGGTAACATCATCGCTTGTCACGCTGCAGGTCCACGGTTCGAAACCTTATGTCAAGTATCATCTATTTATTTCGCATGAAATAAGGAAAAAAAGTAGACCAATTGCGAAAGCTTATGTCAACTCTACTGTGAAGGCATAGCACTGGCAGTAGGGTGGTCATATGGCTGAAAAAGCAATTTGATCGTGACGATGGCATCAGGAGGGCGAAAAAAAATACTGTCAATCATAAGAATGAATCATCGACAATAACAGCAAAACAAAAATACTCCCCAGTATCTGGACGCCACCCTTGGACTTCACTGAAACTTAATACCATCTAAGTTTCAAACCAACTACACCAATCTGTCTGTCTCTTCCCCTTTCCGCAAAACTGCTGAGTTCTAAAATTAGTAAATATAAGGGTATTCATATCCCCTTTCACACGTGGAAATTATAAAAGAAAAAACTTACCCACTCACGTCAGAGTTAGAAAAAAATTATTCCAATTCAATGAAGAACAATCATTAAAAGGACCTTCTGCATCAACATTATTAAAGTCGTAGTAAGATAAATATCGCCTTCTGTAGGGTTTTATCAATAGCAAATCTATGGTAGCGAAAATGAGATCATAATGGGAGAAGCAAAGGATGGACAATTGGGAGTAGCAGGCAAGTAAACTAGGATTGCTTAGCAAAATTACTTCAATTAATACAGGTTTGTAGTGGGTGATTTAAACTCTTTTTTAGTATATATTGAAGCCCCACCACCCAACCGCTGATAACGATAAACTCCCAAAATTTTTAAAAACGGCCCCCAACGTGGACGTGGTCATGTGCTATGTAAGCACGAAATATAGAGAAAGTCAGCGTCTACATATTTTGCAAAAACAATTCAATTTCTATCAAAAGAGAAAAAATTAAAAATTACTTTTGGAGGTTGTTGCAGAACACCCTATGCGCAACATGCCGCCTTCTAGGTGCTCACACCGAATCCAATGATGGTGTTCACACCAAGTATGCAATCTATTCCGAACTGGGATTAGTAGGGAATCGTAAGACTGTGGACTCTATACTTGGTTTTATTGATTGGGAAAGGATGCTTCTCAAAGGTTAAATTGGCCAGTTAGGTGAACTGACAATTGGAGAAACCGTGAAACTCTGGTGCAGAATGAAACTACTGAATTAAAATCTTATAAAGACTTTATTTCTGTGCACTCTAAAGTTGTTGAACGAGTGAGTTCAATCTTGTTACATTACTTCAAAGGAAATCTCCGCCATTACTGTACTGTGTGTATTACTTACTAGTGAGTGTTGTGTAAGTGTATCGTTCCTGTCTGTCTCAAGATAAACCAAGAAATGGTGCAATTGATCTGGTGAGTAGACTTAGAATTCATTAATTTTAAGTAATGATTATTGTGATAAATAAAATAAGTGCATAAAATTACAAAACGATAAGGAGACGAATTTGCTGCGCGTGTGTGTGTGTATGTGTGTGTTTCTTTTGTTTTGGTTTGGCCGTGGCATATGAATGAAATGTTCAATTGGAATAGGTAGAGCGAAATGGTAGAGTTGATGATGGTGGGTTGACTGATAGATGTCTTGGGTTAATACGTTTAATAAATGTGCATTGGATAATATGCATTGGATAATATGTATTGGGTGTTATCTCTGGTGAATGTGTAGGGTGATGATTTTAATGTTCGGTTGTGGATGTTTTAGCTATTTTTTTTTTTTTATTTTATTGTGTTGTGTGGGGTTAATGGTTTTGAATTGATAGATAATATTAAATTTAAAATTCAATTGGGTTAAATTCATTAAACTGTATTAAATGGTAGTAGAAAATTATTAAAGTATGGATTATAATATTAATATTACGAAATATAGATGCATTATATATAAATTCAGTTGTAGAGTGAATGTTTATGTGAATTAGTTTTTCCTGTGCAGAGTGAATGTTTGTGCGAATTCATATTAATCCTTAGAATTTTCTGTATACGCCTTGTTGGACGGTAGAGGACATATTTTCCTGAGTGGTCGTTTTATAACCCCGTTTTGAGTTTAAAGAGTGACCACTCGAATTAAATTATCCTATCCTGGATGCATATTGGTTATGCGCCCTACGCATAAGGTGGAAGGCGCTCATCTTTTATTAGTACAAGGTCCCCTATCGCTGGCTGTGGTTCCGTTTTTGTCCATTTCGGGCGCCGTTTTGTCCAAACAGCTGCTGCAACTTCTGTATCCTATTCCATCGGTCGAGATAGCCAAGGTTTCCTTCTTCATGGTCAGGATGTGGAATGATGTTTAGCGACTTTCCGATTAAAAAGTGTCCTGGCGTGAGCGTGGTGAGAGTACCGAATGTGACTGTCTTTAGGCGAAATACCTTGATAGGATCACAGCTTGATAGGAAGACAGCTGATAATAGCGGTCAGGTGGATCCACACGAACTTGCCAGTAAATTTTTTCTATGTCAGCTGTAAAGGTGTGTTTGTGCTTCCTCCATCTTAAAATGATGTCTATTATATTTGTTTGTATTTTAAGACGTACCAAGAGATGTTGGTTCAATGACGATGTTTTCGAAGCATCAAACACCACTCGCAGCTTGGTAGTAGAACTCAATTCTTTGAAGACAGTGTGATGAGGTAAGAAATAGTGAAACGGTGTTCTCAGAATCTCATCGGTGTTGACATCGACTTCCTCCATCTGTCCCAGCTGCAAGTACTCCTTGATGCATGCCTTGTATTGTGTGTGTAGTGTGGGGTCTGTTGGAAACGTCTCTCCAGCTGAAGAAATCTACGTAAGGCGCCTTCCTTCGAGGATCCTAATGCAGGATGACTTCCGACCCTAAATGATAGGGACACCTGAAAACGTCCGTCCGACGTTCCTCGAGTTTTTGTCAGGAACTGCTCCTCACAGGCTTTATCCTCACGTGCCTCATGTTTTTCGAAGGGGGCCTCCTCAATCTCCCAGAAAATCCTAAGTTGTGCGTCCAATCAACAACTTGGACAAAGCTGTGGATATTTCTGGGCTTTTCAGTTGGGACTCTACCTAGCACTATCCAGCCAAGTTTTATCTTCTGAGCAATTGGTGATATATGCTCTTCGCCTCGTGCTATCACAGGAAGCACTATATCGCTGAAGACATTACTACCTAAAAGCACATCAATTTTCGCGGGTTGGGGAAAATATGGATCTGCTAAGGCTGAACCCTTCAAATGGTTCCATTTATTGAGTATCAGATGTGTGGCCGGGAGGAGCCCAGTGAGAGATTTACACACCAATGCTCGGGTGTGGGACTCAAAGTTCGAGCTGAGTGACCCGAAGGTGATGTCCACATACTTGTGACAAGCTCCACTCCTGACCTTCCCTAACCCTGACACTTCAATAAATGTTGCCCTTGTTTTGAGGTTGAGGAGTTGGACTGCAGCTTCTGTTATAGAGGTCGCTTCAGACCCTGGGTCCACTAATGCTCGTAGGTGGATATAACTTCCCATAGAGGCCTTAAGCTTCACCAGCGCTGTTGCCAAAAGTACCTTTGTTGTAGGATGATTATGACTATGGAAAGTATTAACTGAAGGGCTGACCGAGCTTTCCTGCAGACGATCTGAGTGGGTTAAGGCTGGAACGTGAGGGTTTAATACAGATGTTTGATATGAATGGGTTTAGTTCGAATGATTTAAGTGCTGAGTGTTAGTGTGTGAATATGATCCTGAACTGTGTGGTGTGTGAGTGGACTGTATAGAATTGTGTGCTGTGTGATTCGACGTATGGGCTATGGGTTGTGTGTGTGAATGGTGATTCAATGTATGGGCTGTGGGTTGTGTGTGTGAATGGTGATTCGATGTATTGGCTATGTGTGTGTGAGTGTGATTGCTGATTTGTGAATGGACAAGAACTTCGACTGTTTGTGTGGGATGGTGTCGAATAATGAAGCAAGGAGTGATGGGGTTGCTGGCAAAAATAACAACGAAGCCTACTGGGACACTGTTGACTGGAGTGACTATACGCAAGGCAATTTTCACATACACCTATTCTTTTTATTGTACCTAGGCGTGCTCCTACATCCAGTTTTAGGAATCTTTTACAGGTACGGAGTGAATGTTGGCCTTCATCGCATACATTGAAGCTGAATTCATCCCTATGCTTCGACCTTAAGTGCAATGATTTGGTTTTTGCTGTATTGCTATTCTTTTGAATGCTATTTCTATTCCCTGCCTGATACTCTTTCTTCCCCTGTTGGTCTACGACTTCTAACGTTCGGAACCTGGCTTCTAAAAATTCGGAAAATTCAAAGAAGGTAGGTAAGGACTTTTTATTATCATTCGTTCCTAATTTTTCCTCCCATAGCTGCTGAGTAATTAAAGGAAGTTTTTGAAGCATGCAATAGAGAAGAATTGCATCCCACTGATCAAGTGGCAGCTCTAAATTGCGCAAAGCTTGTCTGCACTTGGTTTGTCCAATAAATTTTTCAAACCTGTTGAACTTTCGTGCTGCAAGACTGCCTGTCCAAAAAAATTTTAAACTGAGCGTTGACCAGGATCGCTTGTGGTCATAACCAGATGTCCAAATCTCCCAAGCCTTATCATAATTCCCTGCATCTATAGACAAATGTTGTAAGAGCATATCTGCCTCATCCGCTAAACTTGATTTCACATAGTGCATTTTTTCGATATTAGACAGCTATTTGTTATTGTGAATTAGAGATGAAAACAGATCATGGAACGAATTCCAACTTTCGCAATTCCCAGAAAAGGTAGGCAAATTGATATTTGGTAGTCTTACAACATTCTTATCACCAGAAATATTTTTTTTCACAAGACTTACCGATGGTTCAGCTGCTTTCTTCAATTTATTGATGGCGTCCAGCAGTACAGTGCGGTACTCCAGGTAAGTTTCTTTTGTTCGCTCGAAAATCTCATCAAATTCCTCATCCTTTGACACCTCCTTTGCAGTCTTCTTTGCAGTGGACTCTTTTCAAACCTCCTTTGATGGCACGTCTGTTGCATTTTTTATGTTGCACTCCAAACTAGCCTTGAAATTGTCCTCGAGGATGTCCAACAGGGTATTGAGGTAGTTTCGTGTCCTATCCTTCAATGACCTCTTATTAAAATACTCAAAATCTTTATGGATTTGCTTTGACAAATTTTGTAATAGCTTGGGAGTGCTCATCAAGGAAGAAAAAACACCAAAACCGAAAGAAAATCAGATGAGACTTCTTAAAAGAAATAATTCACTGCAAACTTACGTAAAATTTTTTGTAGCACTGTAAATTTAGCCAAACGCTACAATCCAGCGGTGGAGCACAGTGCCTACGGTGTATTGTTAGCGGCTCCAAGCGGTGGAAATTTATCCAACGGAGCACCACGCAGTTCCAGCGGTTGTTGAACAGTTCCTACTGTAAATTCGTAGCGGCTCCTGGAGATGAAAATGTATCCAACTGTGCACCATACAGTACCAGCGGTGTTGGAACAAAGGAAAACGGATAAATTATTTGCACGGCGCGTGAACCCGTTTTGCACTTAATGTAAAATTTTTTTTTTCTTTAATTGTTTTCTTTTCGTCTTAAAATTTTTTTTTGGTTTTTTGTTACTTGTCCAAATGTTTATTGAGAACCAAATGCTCGAACACACACTTGTTACTTTAAATTTGAACAAACACACCAATTTAGCCTTTATAATAATGAAAGGCTCAGAAGGACCAAATGTTCGTTTGATTATTAATTTTTTCTTATTGCAAAATTATGATTAAATAAAACTGCTCTTGACGCCTTGAGTGTTACAATTCGAATGAATTTTTATTACTTGGCATTTCGCCATTTTCATTTTGATATTTAGAATGAAAATGTCCCAGAAGGGGAATTTATACATTTACGCGGGAGAGCAATGAACCACGTTTAGACGTGATGTCAACAGCTCCGGATCGTTTGTTGGGAACCAACACATTCTATAGTCTATCTCCTTGTTTTCCTCTTTTTCGCAGTTTGTGTTTCCCACCAACAAAATTCTCATTTGGTTCATTCCAGAATAAAAACGTAAGTGGCTAGAGGTACAAACTGCGGTAAGCATTTGTCTTTTTGTAAAGAACATATTTTGTTATATTTAATTCAACAGAAATATAATACATCTACATTCATTTTTTTTCATTTTAAGTGCATTTTTATTACCTCAATTCGATTATAATGTAATATGCGAGCTACGGCTCGAGTAGATAAAACAATTATTCTGTGAAATTATTTCTTTATTTTCTACTCTATAGAACAATTCAAGTTCACACTATACTATTCTTCGCAAATTCTTTTCTTACAATGTCTCTTTCCTCTCAAATCACTTTATCTCCTTTCAATTACTTAATTCACAAATCCAAACTAATTACTTTTTCTTGTTCACTCTCAACTTTCAATTTATCACCAAATTACAACTTCGCCCATTATCACTTTTCTAATCTCTTCGCCACGGTTCTAAACCAACTGTCTCTTTTTTTGATCGCCATCTGTCCTTATATAGCAGAAGTTTCTGATAGCCAGAAACTTCTAGCAAATTCTTCGACCACTGGAACAAGAGAAATAATTCTTGCAGTTATAATCTCCTTTTATCCCTAATATTATTCGTCTCTTTCGTTGACATGAGCTGTGGAGACTTCGTCCCAGACACGAACCTCGAATGAAAGGACAGTTTGAACCAAAATTCTGCCAGAATGGAAAGTCACTTCGGAATTTGTTGCGTCATATTTTTAGGGGGCGTAGTTATTATTATGCTACACTGCCCCCCTCTTAGACGTGTTCGTCCCGAACAAGTGCATCCTCATTTCGGCCATTGTATCGACTCAGTCGGTCCACATGAACCACTTTCATTTTGGCCCTTGGTCCTCGCTGGATGCGGTAGACAACATCGTTGATGCGGGTTACTATTCTGTAGGGACCTTCCCAGTTCCGCTGTAATTTAGGTGATTTCCCCTTTTGGCGATGGGGATTATACAGCCACACCAGATCTCCTTCCTGGAATCCTGACGTTGTTGCCTTGGCATCATACCTGGTCTTCATGCGGTCGCTCGTCATCTTAATCTGGCTTCTGGTCCTTTGGTGTATGTCCCTAAGCCTTTCCCTAAGGTCCGCCACGTACTCTTCTTCATTTCTGGGCTCATTGGTAGGAGATCCAAATTTCACCTCACTGGGTAAACGAGCTATTCCACCAAATAAGATTTCGAACGGCGTATGTCGAGTAGTGCTATGCACGGCACTTCTATAGGCCATCAAAAACAAGGGAATCTGCCGGTCCCAATCCCGTTGGTAGTCACCTACGACCTTCGAGAGATGTTCGTCCAAAGTCCTATTGAAACGCTCCACCATACCGTCCGACTGTGGATGAAGCGGGGTTGTCCTTGTCTTTTTGATTCCGAGTAGTTGACACATCTCTTGGAAGATTCTTGACTCGAAGTTCCGCCCTTGGTCAGAATGCAATTCCAAGGGCACACCGAATCTGCTAACCCAATTGTAGACGATCTGCTCCGCCACGGTTCTGGCTTCCTGGTTAGGGATCGGAAACGCTTCCGGCCACTTACTGAAGTAGTCCATCACTACGAGTATATACCGATTACCATTGTCGGTTTCCGGAAAGGGCCCTGCGATGTCAATGGCGATTCGTTCGAAAGGTGCTCCCACGTTGTATTGGTGCATCTTACCTCGAGTTTTGATTCTCGGACCCTTGCTAGCTGCACACACGTCGCATTTTCTGCACCAGTCTTCGTTATCTTCCTTCGCTTTTAACCAATAAAAACGTTCTCGTACCTTTTCTAGCGTCTTATTCACTCCCAAGTGGCCTCCGGTCGCCCCGCCATGCATTTCCTGTAACACCTCCTTGACCCTCGTCCGCGGTACGACAAGCTGCATTACAAACGATTTTCCGTCGGAGGATTCCCATTTTCTTCTCAGAACACCTTCTTGGACATGGAGGGAGTCCCACTGCGCAAAATATGCCTTTAAGGTCGGGCTTCTGTGAGAGATGTCCTGATGATCCGGTTTCTCCATGTTCTCCTTCCAGGCCAGAATCGGCTCGATATCCGGGTCTTCCTTCTGAGCGTTCCGGATCTCATCTACGCTCCAGCCGGCGATAGGTTCGGCTCTCATTCTTTGGATGGAAACCAGCTCCCGTTCTTCCTGACGCGCACAATGTTTACAATCCGTTCTGCATGGTCTCCGGGACAGTGCATCCGCATTAGAGTGGAGTTTTCCTTTACGATGCTGTATTTCGTAGTCGTAGATTTGCAGCCTTTCGATCCATCTTGCGACCTGACCCTCAGGACTCTTGAACTGTAATAGCCATTTTAATGCTGCATGGTCTGTGCGAAGAACGAACTTCCTCCCGTAGAGGTATTTGTGAAAATGCTTCGTAGCCAAGATCAAAGCTAGAAGTTCCCGCCTTGTCACGCAGTAGTTCCTTTCTGGCTTAGAGAGCACCTTGCTGAAGTACGCAACCACCTTCTCTTGGCCGTCATGCACCTGGGAGAGTACGGCTCCTACCCCGACATTACTAGCATCTGCATCCACAACGAACGTTTCCCCGGGAGTGGGGTAAGCCAGTATCGGGGCATCGCATAGCCGTTGTTTAAGTGCCTTGAAGCTCTTCTCGCACTCAATTGACCATTTGAATTGTTTTCCCTTTTCCGTCAACTGGTGCAGGTTCTTTGCGATCCCGGCAAAATCCTTCACGAACCGTCTGTAGTAGGTGGCTAGGCCCAGGAAGCTCCTTAGTTGGTGTTTGTCTTTGGGGACTGGCCAGTTTTTCACCGCTTCGACCTTCTCCGGATCGGTTCTCACTCCTTTCGCTGAAATTATGTGTCCCAGGTACTTGACTTCCGCTCTAAACAGGGCGCACTTCTTGGGGTTGAGCTTCAGGTGGGCACTTCGAAGCCTTTGAAACACATCCCTTAGATTGTCTCGGTGTTGCGCAAACGTTTTTCCTACGACGATGACATCATCCAAGTATACCAAACAGGTTTTCCATGTTAACCCTTGCAGGACACATTCCATCAATCGCTCGAAAGTCGCCGGAGCATTGCACAGCCCGAATGGCATTACCGTGAATTGCCATAGCCCATTTCCTGCGGTGAAGGCGGTTTTCTCCCGGTCTTCTGGATGGATCTGTACCTGCCAGTAGCCACTCTTCAAGTCGAGAGTGGAAAACCATCGGGCTCCTGATAGTGTGTCTAGCGTGTCGTCAATCCGTGGCAGAGGGTAGCTGTCTTTCTTGGTGACGTAATTGAGCTGCCGATAGTCCACGCAGAACCGCGTGCTGCCATCTTTCTTCTTAACCAGTACAACCGGTGATGCCCACGGACTTTTGGAACTTTCAATCACACCTTCTTTCTCCATTGCCGACACCATCTCTGCAACTTCTGTCTGCTTTGCCAATGGAAGGCGCCTAGCAGGCTGACGAATTGGTCTAGTATCACCAGTGTCTATTCGATGTTGTACCAGGTGTGTTCGGCCGTATTCTCCGTCCTGTGCGGCAAATACATCAGCGTACTCATTGATAAGATTCTCTGCCATAGTTCGCTGCTCCTGATTCAGCTCACTGGACTGGAGAATCGTCTCTCTCGTTTCCGCTGTCCAAGGTGATGGGAGAGGTTTTGGAGCATCACGTTCAGATATTGTTGCGACGGCGGTAATCGGCGTGCATTTTCCAGTCACCTCCCCTCGCCTTAGTTTGACAGTGTGTGGTCTTGCGTTCAAAACTCTCACTGGAACCATGGTGTTCTTTGGTTCGACTAACGTCTTTCCCACGATGTAGTCTTGAGAATTCTTCTCTGGGTCTGGTTCTACTATGTAGAATCGGTGGCTCCCAAGATCACCTTCCAGCTTCGTCCAAATGATTGTCTCTGAAGACGGCGGCAAAACTTCGTCTTTGCTGATGACTGTCCTGAGAGTTACGGCATTCTCATTTCCGTACACCATCGGAATCTCCACATTTCGATACCTCAGTACTTGCATCCCGATGTCCAAGATTACTTCATTTGCTTTCATGAAGTCTATTCCGATGATGCACTCGTCGCATATATCTGCCACCAGAAACGCATGGGCGAACGTCAGTCCTGCCAGAGTAATCGTAAGACGAACTTCTCCAAATACCTTCGCCATTTCCCCTGTTGCAGTCTTCAGGTAGTAGCTGTTGGTGTTGTGCAGCCAGGAGCCTTTGACGATATCTCTTCTTACAATGGAGGCGGTGGCACCTGTGTCGATGGTGGCTACGCACTTCTTCTTGTTGATTAGTGCCTCCACTGTCAGGCTCTTGTTACCCCGTTTGGTTTGCGAAACTTGAATGGTGGTCCTGGGGGCCTCGATTCCAGTAACCAACTTCTGCCCCGCGAAGTTGGTCCTTACGCATCCCCCGACTGCTGGTTTTGGGAAGTCTGACCGACAGGATGCTTCCTCTCTGCTTCTCCTACTTCCGCAATGTGGACAATTTCCTCGTCTAGGTGCACTTCTGCACTGCCGTTGTAGGTGTCCAGTTTGGTTGCAATTCCAGCAACGGATTTGACTTCCGCGAGCTCTGTCTTCATCCATGACGGCTGTTCTCTGGCATGAGCATTCCACGACGGACATTTCCCTGACACGGTGTATTCCCTGGTATGCTTGCTCCGCAGCCTTCATTGACAAAGCGAATGCCAATGCCTCGGGGAGTGTTCGCTTTTCAGCCATCCTTACAGCCATTTGCAGTTGTCTGTCCTCTATGGCCTGAATAAAAGCTTCCACCGCCATTTCGTTGATAAGCTCCTCACCGGCTTTAGGGTATGAAAGATGGGCTAGTCGCTCTATATCCGCTTGCAACTGTTGGAGCGTTTCCCCCCTTTTCTGGACTCGACTACGCAGCTGAACCCTGTACACCTGCTGCATGTGTTCATCCCCAAACCGCATCTCGATAGCCTGAACCAGAGAGTCGTAGTTCTGCTGTTTATCTTCCGGGATGGTCTGCAAGAGCTCCGCAGCTGGACCCCTCAGTGCAAGCGTGAGTGCAATAGACTTCTCTTCATCGTCCCAGCTATTGGTCATTGCGGCCGCTTCGAATTGCCTCTTATAAATTGGCCATGATGTTTGACCATCGAAGATAGGAGGCTGCATCTCCTTTCTTCTCAGACCGTCAGTGGAATATTCCCGTGCTTTCTGTCTCTTCACGTTGCTGAGCTCCTTAGCAAGACTTTCGACTTGCTTTTCTACTTTTTCAAACTGAGTCTCTATCTTCCCGAACTGAGTTTCATGTTTCTCAAAATTTTCATCGAATCTAGTTTCGACTTTTTCGAGTTGCGTCTCGACCTTCTCGATTTTCTCTTCGATCACTTCGAATTTGGATTCCAAGTTCTTGTTTTGCTCATCAAGTTTACTTTCCAGAGCATCTTTTCCAGAGAATTCTTTTGTTCGTCCATTGCTTTCTTTTGTTCGTCCATTGCTTTCTTTTGTTCGTCCATCGCTTTCTTTTGTTCATCCATTGCTTTCTTTTGTTCATCCAGCTTAAGTTCTATAGAATTCTTTTGGTCATCGAGCTTATGACTTTGATCTTCTATTGCTTTCTTTTGTTCGTCCATGACTAACTTAAGTTGCAGGAGCAGACTTGTTATACCCGGGTCGGCTACTGTACTTGCTGGTTCCTCTTCCACGTCAAACTCTATGTCATGCGGATTTTCACCTTCCTGCGTTACTGCTTCTTCCAGACGAATCAGCAGGGCATCTTTTCCCCCAGTTGTGTCGAGGTTCCGCTTACTGAGTTCTGCCTTTAGTTGAGTTATAGTTAGTTTTCCCAATTTGCGACCCATTTTGCGCAACTAATTAACTCAACACAGAAATGGTTTTTTTTTTTTTTTTTTTGTGCAATTTCACACCACGGAAATAGTTATTCACAGAATAAGTTTTATCCCGCTTCTGACACCAATGTAATATGCGAGCTACGGCTCGAGTAGATAAAACAATTATTCTGTGAAATTATTTCTTTATTTTCTACTCTATAGAACAATTCAAGTTCACACTATACTATTCTTCGCAAATTCTTTTCTTACAATGTCTCTTTCCTCTCAAATCACTTTATCTCCTTTCAATTACTTAATTCACAAATCCAAACTAATTACTTTTTCTTGTTCACTCTCAACTTTCAATTTATCACCAAATTACAACTTCGCCCATTATCACTTTTCTAATCTCTTCGCCACGGTTCTAAACCAACTGTCTCTTTTTTTGATCGCCATCTGTCCTTATATAGCAGAAGTTTCTGATAGCCAGAAACTTCTAGCAAATTCTTCGACCACTGGAACAAGAGAAATAATTCTTGCAGTTATAATCTCCTTTTATCCCTAATATTATTCGTCTCTTTCGTTGACATGAGCTGTGGAGACTTCGTCCCAGACACGAACCTCGAATGAAAGGACAGTTTGAACCAAAATTCTGCCAGAATGGAAAGTCACTTCGGAATTTGTTGCGTCATATTTTTAGGGGGCGTAGTTATTATTATGCTACAATAACTTAAATGCTAAACAAAAAACGCTTAAAACTAGCTTAATCAACTTAACTATGTTATTATAACTTACTGGCCCTATGCGGGCGCTCTAAGCTAAACCTAAGACTTAAAATTATGCCTTTCGGCGTACCGAACTTAATTGTTTTATTTGTCTTATTGCTTAATTATTAATAAATACTAAGAAAAATTTTTGGATAAAATTACAAAAAACTTAGTATATGTACTTTTTTTTTTTTTGTTCTTATAATAAAACTTAAAAACTACCTTAAAATAAATTTTAAACTACCTAATTCTACCTTATTCTATCTTACTCTAATTATGTAATTAAATACATACTTTTTTTTTTCAAAGTGCTGCTTTTTTTTTTAATTATTTTTTTTTTTTTTCAAAGTGCTGTTTTTTTTTTTGTTTTTTTTTTTTTTTTTTTTTAAATACATCTACCGTGGAGCATATATGTACTGCGAATAGCAGTCATTTACGAGAAGAAATTTAGCCACATGGAACGCACACCAACAAGAAAAGCTCACGTTTTCAAAGAGAGTCAGCCGCCGCACAAAGGAATATATGTATCAAAAACCCGACCAAAAGTCAATTTTCCAAAAAGTAAAATCAAAAAGTAAAGGTATAGCAGATCCTAAATATACATGGGTCAATGTGCTGTAAATTTTTTTTTTATTGTAGATCGTGTGTTGTAATACGGGTAACATGAGTTCAAAGTTAACGATTGCATTTGCTGAATTTTTCTTTGAGTGCCTGCTACTTTGGTAAGTATTGTTAAATAAGTGATATCGAAGTATTGTGATAGAAAGTTAAAAAAATTTAAATGGAGAATTCTGCTTCAGGTACGTATTTATAATTTCAATTGAATTTTGGAAATATAGGCGGTGTTTTTTGTTTCAATTTGGGCTTAGAACTTTTGTATCAAAACATTATATTTTTTTAAAGTTATATTAAGTTTTAATGATTTTGGTTATTCTTTGGACTTTGTTTTTCTGCAATGAATTGAAGTTTATAAAATAATTTAAATATTTCTTAAGTCAATGCAACAAAAATTGGTTGCTCCTACGTGCTCTTTACAGTACTGTGGGACAAAGAATGTTTCTAGTTTGGGATGAAAAAAATAAAGTGAGCAGAAACATTTTGGCAGGTGGAGGTAGGCCATTTAACAAATTTACGCGTTTCTAATGAGAATGTTAAGTGAATGTTTAAGTTATAAAGTATTTATGTACCTTCTTAATACATAGCAATTTTTCCTATTAGGATCATCAGGTTCCAGAATTGTGACAAAGTAATATTTATTTGACACTATGGAAGAAAATTGCCAGGGGAATATTAATTAAAATATTAATTTCTTAAAAAATATTTATTAAGTACTACTTCTTCTTCAACACAGCAACTTGCAATTTTTAAGCCAAAAGTAGAAAAATTCTTGTGCTACCTTAAGCGAAAATGGTTAGAATCAAGAAGGAAAAAGAATTTCTTCCTATGCAAGCATTGGTTTTTATTTACTCACTCATTTCACGAACGCCACCTGCGTTCTATTACCATGTTTATATGACCAGATTGAGAGATCGTATTGAAAAAGGATTAAGTTTCGATCCAGATTTTCGATGTAACCGAATTGAGGGATCAAGCTAAAATGGAATCGAAAGAGGATTGATTTTGATAGTTCTCTTGTATACGGAGTTTTGTATGTAAGCCAAACACCCTTATCCGCCATTCTGCTTGCGTGAAAATTATTTGCCTTCGATATCTCTTTTTTCTCTATCTGTGAAACTCAATCTTTCGACTCAACTCGATCGCAGAAAATTTTGTGATCGGATCGAGGCAATCCTGTTTCAATCCAATTTGAGTTTACATGACACTCAACCCGAATTGAATCCGGATTCAATTCGCCATATAATCGTGGTATATTAATTTAATCTATAAAAGTTTAAGAAGCACTCTGTTTATGTTTAAGAAGGACTGCTACAGTATACGTATTGCACTTAACTTCAGAGAGAATCCCATTTTTTATTATTTTAAGAAAAAGAGAAGTGTCCAAGAGAGGAACATAAAAAATAAAAGGGAAAAATAATCCAGAGCCGTCGTCGTTTTTTTCAAAATTCTATAGTTTAAAAGTCAGATGTGGGGTCGGAAAGGAATTGGCCAAAGTTTGAAGGAATAATTTTTGCCGTATTTACAAAATAAAATCGAATTTAACCCTTTTCTTTCTCCTAAAAAAAAAAAAGTCACGTGAGGTACATATGACCCCCAGTACAGAGCACATATGACGGCACATATATATTGGAAATAAATGAAGAGTAAATTATTAATGCTAATGAACTGGAATTTCTAATAATGTCAATTTAGCAGTTAAGAATTAATTAATATTTCCATCTCTCGTTATTTCTGTGAAGTAAGCAAATTTAGAGTATAAGTAATACTGCAAACTGTAAAAATAGTTGTTGTTATTCCTATATAATTCGACAGAGTGAGCAAAATTATAATAAACGGAAATACAGTTCTTTCTTTTGATCTTTTTCCTTTTATCAATTATTTAAGTGGCGCAGTCAGTAGGATCCCATTCCGTCGAACTAGGGATCCATTGTAAACGAACTAAGTAAACGGTTAACGGTTGCAAGTGCAACAAAAAAAAATAATAATAAATAAAATTGTTATTTCGGAAGCAGTGACGGTATTATACACAGTGAAATTGCTATCACAGCTAGTAGCAAGAGTGATATACAAAAACTGCAAAAGTGTATTGATCACCAAGCCAAAGAGCAAAGTGACAAACCTAACTCAGTAAAAATAAAGTGAAAAAAAAGATTTAACAAAAATTGATCAAAAGGCAAAGATTGTCGATAACAACCGACAAGTTACCAATATGGAAGAACTGATGAAAGCTATGGTAACCGCCATGAATACCATGGCAGAGATTCAGAAAAAACAGATAGAAACTGTACAAACAGATTTGGAAAATAACATAGAGATAGAAATACGGTACATCTAACCTTTTCCGAGAGACAAGAAGAAATTAACACAGTTCATCACCACTGTAGACAACCACATGGCAAAGTACCTAACCAGCAGAAGGCGGATGTCTATAGATCCGTATACATCAACAAAATAACGGGAACGGCAAAAAGTCTCATCTATATAAAGCAACAAACATCGTGGGAACAGGCCCGGAGTCTAATAATAATAATATTCAGCAATTTAGACCAACCACGAACTTCAAGGGAATCGTACGGCAAATTAGTCTAATTAAGGTAAATAGCATTGTTGGAGCTCTATAGATCATTTAATGTAATTTAATATATTCATGTGATTACAGTATAATCAGATCTTTAATTTATCAATTTGTAAAGCTCAGATATAAGAAAATTGAATGCTGAATAATAACAATTTAAATGTTAACTCTTTTTTTGTTTATATAACCTTTGAGCCAAATATATGTAAAATAAATCGAACTTTGATTTCTAACGAGAGTAGAAGCGATTTTTTTTTTTGTTGTTAAGAGAGATTGATTGCAACAAATATTTTATTCATTTTAAAAAATAATAAATTACAGTGTATTTTATTGTACCAGAATAAACATTGGTCCTACAGAACCGAATTTCGGAGAATACAACACAAACAGTGTCAAACAAAAATAAAAAAACAGAGTAAAACAAAAAACAGTGTAAAACAATTATACAATTTATTGTTAAAGACAGTAATTGCGAGTTTTAGTGCCAAACGGGTTCCCGCGCCTCGAAAATACATATAGATCTTCAGATACACAGAGGTGAGTGAGTAGGTAGTTGGCATTTTTATTACTATAGTTGCCCTTTTAACCCAAAATGAGTGCCAAGGTATTAAACAATTTTTTAGCGCAAATAACCAAGGATGATGTAAACTTCAAGAAGGCAAACAAGGAAACCAAAGCGTCCAAGCACTACCTTCAGGGCCGCCTTGCCATTCTTGAAACTAATCTCCAAGCAAGCATGGCTGCCAATAGGGATGCTGTTACCGAGGCCGCTACTGATGCTGAAAGTGGAAAGATTGATGAGATGTTCGATGCAATTAAAGAATTGTATGTGACTTACCGTGCGTCCCTTCTGGACTACCTTGGGAATGTTCCCGGTATTCCTGTGGCTTCAAGCAATTCAACGCCAACAGTGGCACCGAACAAAAAGCATGATCTTCGACTACCGAAAATCAATTTACCCACATTTTCCGGCAGTTTTCAAAACTGGAGGTCATTTCATGACATTTTTTACGCTATCTGAAATCCAGTTTCACGGGAGAAGCTGAAAGGCTCCTGCAACATTTCAGCTTGGACAACGGCAACTACCAGAAGGCTTGGACCATCTTCACGAACCGGTATGACAACAAACGTGTGTTAGTGTTTCCAATGTCGAAGGGTCCACTAACCTGAAACGCCTACTGGACGTATCCACTGAGTGCCTACATGCGTTGACAAACCTGGGAGTGCAAATCCATAAATGGGATGTAATAGTTATATACATCATGCTGCAGAAACTTTAAGCCTTAACTCAGCAGTTGTGGGAAGAGAAGCTAGGGTCAAAAAAGGAGCTTCCTACCTTTGTTGAGTTTACAGAATTTCTGGAAGCTAGGTTTCGAACGTTGGAAGCTGTAGACCAGCAAAGGCAAAAACCGAACTTCAAACTGGAGGTGCAGAGCAGGCAGGCGACAAATAATGCATTTACCACAAGACCAAAGCAAAAACAATACAGTTGCAGTGTTTGTAACAAGGGGCAAGATTCTCTTCGAAGTTGCAACAGTTTTTTGACGATGGAGGTGAGTGAGCGTCTCAGTGCAGTAAGAAGGGTTGGCATATGTGAGAACTGTTTGGTATACAGCCATCATACACAACAATGCCCAAACCGTGTATGTTGCTACTTCTGCAGTCAGAGGCATCATTCGTTACTGCACAACAACTACAACCCGTCTCAAAACTCGCACCCTACACACATGTCTTCACACACAACACCTCACAACACAATACAGTCCAATCATACACCACACACCAGCACGTCACATCACCCATACACAACTCTCAGCTACCCCACACATACACACAGGCCCATCAGGCTTCCACACAAACCGACACACACACACACAGACTTTCCAGAATACCGTAGTGAACCCTAATGCGCCAGCATTTCACCCTACGACTGAACATCAACCTTCCACAAGTTTATCGCTCAACTACTTTTACCCACAACACAACACTAACACACAGGTTCTCTTGGCAACAGTGATGGTAAAGGTAAGAGCTGCTTCGGGAGAGTATTTTAATTTGCTAGCATTGATCGACCCGGGTTCCGAAGCCACTTTCATCACAGGAACCGCAATTCAGATGTTTGATCTTCGAAACAGACGCACATTTATTGAAGTATCTGGGTTAGGGAAGGTCAGCAGCGGAGCATGCCACAATTACGTGGATTTATCTTTCGGCTCACTGCATACAGCATATGATGGGCCCAAGCCTTCGTCTTCAAATCCCTGACTGGGCTTCTTCCGGCCCAAAGGATAGACTTTAATAAATGAACGCACATAAATGGACTGACGTTGGCCGACCCCAGTTACCACACTCCTACCGCCATAGACATACTGTTGGGAAGCGATGTCTACGCCGAAATTCCTCTACCAGACATCAAGAGGGAAGATAGGTTCATGGCACCAGTCGCTCAAAAAACTCGACTCGGGCGGATTTTATTGGGAAAGTTTCCACTCTTGTTTCACAACAACTCTACACTACACGAAGAGTATAAAAAATGTATGGAAGAGTACATCCATCTCGGCCACATGACCGAACTAAAAAAATTCTTATGAGGTAGTACACCTTACTCATGCTGTCATCAAAGAATCCAGTACCACCACAAAGTTGAGGGTCGTTTATGATGCGGCCTTGAAAGCTTCTTTTGGGTCTTCTCTGACTAATAACTTGATGGTAGGACCTAAAATGCAAAACAATGTTATAGACATCATACTGCGTTAGAGAAGACATCGGTTCACCTTTACCGCAGATATGGAGAAGATGTACCGCCAAATTCGGGTGGACCCAAGGGATGTCAACTACCAGCTCATCTTCTCGAGAGACAATCCACAGCAGCATATTAATATATACCGCTTGGAGACGATGACGTTTGGGACAGCTTCAGCTCCGCATCGACTTATATGGACGATGTTATAATTGGAGCAGACACAGTTGAACAGGCACTGAAAAATAGAGATGAGGTTAAAAAGGTTCTTGCATCGGCGGGTTTCAATCTACGTAAGTGGACCAGCAACACCAAAGGACTTCTTCATGGGATACCAGTCGAAGATCGTGAAAAGGACTTCTCGTCGCCATTTGATGAAACCAATCACGTCAAGACCCTGGGCATTAAATGGCTGCCAATATGCGACGCATTTTCGTACAAGGTGACACCTATAGAGGAAGCAGACGTCACAAAACGGATAGTGTTGTCATCAATTGCCAAGTTGTTCGATCCATTAGGTTGGCTTTCGCCAAGTATCATCAAGGCCAAGATATTGATGCAGGAACTCTGGATGCGAGGACTTGAGTGGGATGCATCGATACATCTGGAAATCATGCGTGACTGGTTCCAGTTTCGTCAAGAGCTTGCTGCGATTGAAAACCTGCGTATTTCAAGATTCGTTCGAACAGGTATGGAGGATAGCAACCTGGAAATACATAGATTTAGTGATGCATCGGAGAAAGCATATGCAGCAGCGACTTACCTTCGTATACTTGGTCAACACAACAGGATCCATATGCATCTGCTCATGTCCAAATCCAAGGTAGCTCCATTGAAGCCAGTAACTCTTCCTCGATTGGAGTTGTGTGGCGCTGTTCTGCTGGCAAAATTGCTACATGAAACAGCCAGGGCCATGAAGTTAGAGACCTGCAAGACATACACATGGACAGACTCAGAAATAACGTTATGTTGGATCAAGGCACCTCCTTCCAGGTGAGAAACCCTCACACGAAACCGAGTTGCGGAAGTTCAGAAATTATCAAGTAGTAACATTTGGAGGCATATACCATCTGAACAGAATCCAGCAGACATGGCATCACGCGGCATCCTGTCATCTCTACTGCTGGACAACGATCTTTGGTGGAAAAGACCAGCCTTTTTTCACGACAACTGGATGATCACCTACCCTAATCAACCCATGAATTTCTGGACTGACGAAGGACGGCGGACAGCAAAGGTACACTGTATGATGACCGACAGCAATTCTATCAGCGAAGTAGTCCAAAGGTGCTCAAGCTTGAGCAATTTATCAAGAGTAATAGCCTACGTCAGAAGATTCGCCTCCAACCTCCGAAAAACATCACAGGCTAGAGAGAATGGGCCTATTGTACCACTGGAGCTTCGGTCAGCAACTCCGGCCATGTTCCCTGCTGAGATGAAGGCAAGGATACAAAAGGTAAAAGGCTTCAAGGTCCTGAACCCAGCCATAGATGAACAAGGAATTCTACGAGTTGGAGGCGGATCTACACTACGACCAACAACATCCTATTCTCTTGCAGATGACGCACCACTTCACAAAATTGGTCATCAGAGACGCACACGAAAGAACACTGCATGGAGGAGTTCAGAAGATGGTTCCTTACCTGCGTCTAAGGTTTTGGATCTGTGGCATCAAAAATTTTGTCAAGAAGCACATCCACGGGTGTAACATCTGCTTCAGATACAAACCAAAACCGGCGGGGCAGTTGATGGGGAACCTACCTGCTCCTTGGGTAAGAATTTTAAGACCGTTTACACACACAGGAGTAGATTACGCGGGCCCTATCGACATCAAAACTTGGAAGGGACGGAACGCTAAAACACTCAAGGGCTACTTTGCGATCTTCGTATGCATGGCCACCAAGGCTGTACAAATTGAAGCCATAAGTGATCTAACGACTTAGGCTTTGTGTTTTTTTTGTTTGTTTGTCGCTATGTACAGCGACTGTGGCACCAATTTTGTCGGTGCTAATACCGAGCTGCAAAAGCTCCTAAAAGCAGCCCAATTCGACTGGAAATCCTGAGCAGAAACTCTTGCCAACGAAGGGGCCAAGTGGAACTTTAATCCACCCGTTTCTCCTCACTTTGGAGGATTGTGGGAAGCCGGTGTGAAGTCAATAAAATTTCACTTGAAAAGAGTCGCTGGTACCCAGATACTCACTTATGAGAAACTCAGCATGCTTCTGACACAAATAGAAGCATGTCTAAACTCGAGGCCTCTGTGCCCAGTATCAGAGGACATTGAAGATATGCAAGCTCTAACACCAGGCCACTTCCTTATCGGAGCTCCACTCGTAACACCACCACAACCGGAATACGAACTAGAGGAAATCACCCACCTCGATATGTGCAAAAGAGTTCAGGGACTCCTGCAAACGTTTTGGAAGAAATGCAGCACCGAATACCTCACGCGGTTACAACAGCGACCGAAATGGATGAGAAGGCAGATGCAAAACCTCAGGAAAGGAGACTTGGTACTACTTAAGGACGAGAGACTTCCACCCGCCAAATGGATTTTAGCACGAATAACCGAGTTACATCATGGAAACGATAATCTCGTACGAGTAGTTAGCGTAAAAATCTGATTACAAAAATCTGTCCATTACCTATCAACGAAAACCCTCTCACAAGACTTATTTTTTTTAAAAAAAAAAAAAAAACATTCAAGGGCATCACATCGCAGATACAAAATGCAATAATAAAATCTGAATTAAACCAATGAAAGTTACAAAATCAACACAACGACTCTCACGCATTCAACATATATCACACTACATAACAAACAGAATATTCTAACAATCGCACGCTAAATAATATGCACTACACAACTGTCGCTCAAAACAGCATTCAATTACGTTTCACAAATCACACAGTACATAGTACACTACACAAAACTCGCACGACACATTCTTTCACACACCACAGAAAATAATCAAACACGAAAACTCATCCAACATTCAGGCGTACCTACTCTATATATATTGTAGCATAATATTGTAATAACTACGCTCCTACGACTATGCAACAAATTCCGAAGTGTTTTTTCATTCTGGCAGAATTTTGGTCCGAAGTGTCCTTTTATTCGAGGTTCGTGTCTGCGGTTTCCGCAGTTCATG
The DNA here is from genome assembly GCA_963082735.1 of Pocota personata. NCBI lineage: Eukaryota > Metazoa > Arthropoda > Insecta > Diptera > Syrphidae > Pocota > Pocota personata. The sequence goes on from OY720429.1 coordinate 123,864,793, forward strand.
TCTACGAAAGAGGCGGATAATATCACGGATGAGAGGGAATTATAACTGCAAGAATGATTGTCATCTTGGAATTATTACATCAGAATTTTTCTTGTTCCAGTGGTCGAAGAATTTGCTAGAAGTTTCTGGCTATCAGAAACTTCTGCTATATAAGGACAGATGGCGATCGAAAGGGGGCAGTAGTTTTTAAACTGTGGCGAAGAGATTAGAAAAGTGATAATGGGCGAAGTTGTAATTTTGTGATAAATTGAAAGTTGAGAGTTAACAAGAAGAAGTAATTAGTTTGGATTTGTGAATTAAGTAATTGAAAGGAGATAAGTGATTTGAGAGGAAAGAGACATTGTAACAAAAGAATTGCGAAGAATAGTATAGTGTGAACCTGAATTGTTCTATAGACTAGAAAATAAAGAAATAAATTTCACAGAATATTGTTTTATCTACTCGAGCCGTAGCTCGCATATTACATTGGTGTCAGAAGTGGGATGCTCATGCCAGAGAACAGCCGTCATGGATGAAGACAGAGCTCGCGGAAGTCAAATCCGTTGCTGGAATTGCAACCAAACCGGACACCTACAACGGCAGTGCAGAAGTGCGGAAAGTAGAAGAAGCAGGGAGGAAGCATCTGGCGGTGATAACATCCATCCTGTCAGTCAGACTTCCCAAAACCAGCAGTCGGGAAATGCTTAAAGACCGATTCTACATAGTAGAACCAGACCCAGAGAAGCATTCTCAAGACTACATCGTGGGAAAGACGTTAGTCGAACCAAAGAACACCATGGTTCCAGTGAGAGTTTTGAACGCGAGACCACACACTGTCAAACTAAGGCGAGGGGAGGTGACTGGAAAATGCACGCCGATTACCGCCGTCGCAACAATATCTGAACGTGATGCTCCAAAACCTCTCCCATCACCTTGGACAGCGGAAACGAGAGAGACGATTCTCCAGTCCGGTGAGCTGAATCAGGAGCAGCGAACTATGGCAGAGAATCTTATCAATGAGTACGCTGATGTATTTGCCTCACAGGACGGAGAATACGGCCGAACACACCTGGTACAACATCGAATAGACACTGGTGATACTAGACCAATTCGTCAGCCTACTAGGCGCCTTCCATTGGCAAAGCAGACAGAAGTTGCAGAGATGGTGTCGGCAATGGAGAAAGAAGGTCTGATTGAAAGTTCCAAAAGTCCGTGGGCATCACCGGTTGTACTGGTTAAGAAGAAAGATGGCAGCACGCGGTTCTGCGTGGACTATCGGCAGCTCAATTACGTCACCAAGAAAGATAGCTATCCTCTGCCACGCATTGACGACACGCTAGACACACTATCAGGAGCCCGATGGTTTTCCACTCTCGACTTGAAGAGTGGCTACTGGCAGGTACAGATCCATCCAGAAGACCGGGATAAAACCGCCTTCACCGCAGGACATAGGCTATGGCAATTCACGGTAATGCCATTCGGGCTGTGCAATGCTCCGGCGACTTTCGAGCGATTGATGAAATGTGTCCTGTAAGGGTTAACATGGAAAATCTGTTTGGTATACTTGGATGATGTCATCGTCGTTGGAAAAACGTTTGCACAACACCGAGACAATCTAAGGGATGTGTTTCAAAGGCTTCGAAGTGCCCACCTGAAGCTCAACCCCAAGAAGTGCGCCCTGTTTAGAGCGGAAGTCAAGTACCTGGGACACATAATTTCAGCGAAAGGAGTGAGAACCGATCCAGAGAAGGTCGAAGCGGTGAAAAACTGGCCAGTCCCCAAAGACAAACACCAACTAAGGAGCTTCCTGGGCCTAGCCACCTACTACAGACGGTTCGTGAAGGATTTTGCCGGGATCGCAAAGAGCCTGCACCAGCTGACGGAAAAGGGGAAACAATTCAAATGGTCAATTGAGTGCGAGAAGAGCCTCAAGGCACTTAAACAACGGCTATGCGATGCCCCGATACTAGCTTACCCCACTCCCGGGGAAACGTTCATAGTGGATACAGATGCTAGTAATGTCTGGGTAGGAGCCGTACTCTCCCAGGTGCATGACGGCCAAGAGAAGGTGGTTGCGTACTTCAGCAAGGTGCTCTCTAAGCCAGAAAGGAACTACTGCGTGACAAGGCGGGAACTTCTAGCTTTGATCTTGGCTACGAAGCATTTTCACAAATACCTCTATGGGAGGAAGTTCGTTCTTCGCACAGACCATGCAGCCTTAAAATGGCTATTACAGTTCAAGAGTCCTCAGGGTCAGGTCGCAAGATGGATCGAAAGGCTGCAAATCTACGACTACGAAATGCAGCATCGTTAAGGAAGGCTCCACTCTAATGCGGACGCACTGTCCCGGAGACCATGCAGAACGGATTGTAAACATTGTGCGCGTCAGGAAGAACGGGAGCTGGTTTCCATCCAAAGAATGAGAGCCGAACCTATCGCCGGCTGGAGCGTAGATGAGATCTGAAACGCTCAGAAGGAAGACCCGGATATCGAGCCGATTCTGGCCTGGAAGGAGAACATGGAGAAACCGGATCATCAGGACATCTCTCACAGAAGCCCGACCTTAAAGGCATATTTTGCGCAGTGGGACTCCCTCCATGTCCAAGAAGGTGTTCTGAGAAGAAAATGGGAATCCTCCGACGGAAAGTCGTTTGTAATGCAGCTTGTCGTACCGCGGACGAGGGTCAAGGAGGTGTTACAGGAAATGCATGGCGGGGCGTCCGGAGGCCACTTGGGAGAAAATAAGACGTTAGAAAAGGTACGAGAACGTTTTTATTGGTTAAAAGCGAAGGAAGATATCGAAGACTGGTGCAGAAAATGTGACGTGTGTGCAGCTAGCAAGGGTCCGAGAATCAAAACTCGAGGTAAGATGCACCAATACAACCTGGGAGCACCTTTCGAACGAATCGCCATTGTCATCGCAGGGACCTTTCCGGAAACCGACAATGGTAATCGGTATATACTCGTAGTTATGGACTACTTCAGTAAGTGGCCGGAAGCGTTTCCGATCCGTAACCAGGAAGCCAGAACCGTGGCGGAGCAGATCGTCTACAATTGGGTTAGCAGATTCGGTGTGCCCTTGGAATTGCATTCTGACCAAGGGCGGAACTTCGAGTCAAGAATCTTCCAAGAGATGTGTCAACTACTCGGAATCAAAAAGACAAGGACAACCCCGCTTCATCCACAGTCGGACGGTATGGTGGAGCGTTTCAATAGGACTTTGGACGAACATCTCTCGAAGGTCGTAGGTGACTACCAACGGGATTGGGACCGGCAGATTCCCTTGTTTTTGATGGCCTATAGAAGTGCCGAGCCTAGCACTACTCGACATACGCCGTTCGAAATCTTATTTGGTGGAATAGCTCTTCTACCCAGTGAGGTGAAATTTGGATCTCCTACCAATGAGCCCAGAAATGAAGAAGAGTACGTGGCGGACCTTAGGGAAAGGCTTAGGGACATACACCAAAGGACCAGAAGCCAGATTAAGATAACGAGCGACCGCATGAAGACCAGGTATAATGCCAAGGCAACAACGTCAGGCTTCCAGGAAGGAGATATAGTGGAGCTGTATAATCCCCATCGCCAAAAGGGGAAATCACCTAAGTTGCAGCAGAACTGGGATGGTCCCTACAGAATAATAACCCGCATCAATGATGTTGTCTACCGCATCCAGCGAGGACCAAGGGCCAAAATGAAAGTGGTTCATGAGGACCGACTGAGTCGATACAATGGCCGAAATGAGGATGCACTTGTTCGGGACGAGTTAACAAGAAGAAGTAATTAGTTTGGATTTGTGAATTAAGTAATTGAAAGGAGATAAGTGATTTGAGAGGAAAGAGACATTGTAACAAAAGAATTGCGAAGAAAAGTGTGGTTGGTTGGTTTGAGAGGGTGAGCTTATGCTCTTCACTTAGACCTCCATTGGGCCCGTTGTGTTCCCCTCATCTGCGTAACTGTAAGGAATAGTAATGTGTTTTGGGAATTATGTATTGAGAGGATTTGGGTCTAGGGATCATGGGTAGTATCAACTATATCGTATAGTGATCGGGGAATCGTAGTGTTCGTCTGGCGAACTCCAGTATATCCCCGATTCCTTTCTTATTGAGGTGTGTAATATCCGGAATCCTTGGAGATCCCAGAATTTTCAGCCTTAGCCTCGCTGTAGCGGGGCAGTGACAGAGGAAGTGTTCTATATCTTCCTCCTCCTCTTCACAGTTGGCACAGATTGCTGTATCAGCTATCCCGAGTCTGAACGAATGTTTGTTGAGATTGATGTGCCCTGTTAAAAGTCCCACCATCAATCTCAATTATGTTCTGCTTGAGTTAAGAGCTCTTTTTGCTGTGTTGTTACTCGGTTTGGTTATTACAGATCTAGCCACTTTGCACGTGTCTAGATTCGTCCAGTAGTTATTGAACTCCTGTCGTATCTTATCATTGATTATTGTTTTAATAGTTGTCAGAGGGACCCCTATTGTACTATACGGGTTAAGTTCTGTATTGCCTGCTCCTTTCCTTGCTAGTTCGTCTGCCTTTTCGATGCCCGGTACACCCTCGTGCCCCGGTATCCATGTGAGACGGACTCTATTGCGTCTGGCAAGTAAGTTCAATTTAGTTTTGCACTCCCTTACTAGTAGTGATTTCGACATGGGGTTTGTGATCGCGCTAATTGCTGATTTGCTGTCCGAGCAGATGTCAATTTGCCTTTCTTCGCTGGTGTCTTCTGCGAGTATTTCGGTTGCCTTCATAATTGCATAGACTTCTGCTTGGAACACCGATACAAATGGTTCTAGGTGAATAGCAAGTTCAATCGGTGGGTTAGCACTAAAGATGCCAGCCCCTGATTCCCCTGATATGTTAGAGCCATCTGTATAAACCGATATCCCATTGTAGTTTCTTGTCGTTCTTTCATACGTCCAATATTCTCTTGCGGGAAAAATTGTTTCGAAGTTGTTGGAGAATGTGTACGATTTCCCAACAACATCACTGGGGCAATCGATGAGTGGTGTCATTACATTAGAATAGTATAGTGTGCACCTGAATTGTTCTATAGACTAGAAAATAAAGAAATAATTTCACAGAATATTGTTTTATCACACAATATATTACATGCATGCAGTCGCGAAAGTAGTATAGCGGCACCATGTCGCTTTCATTCACAAAACCGAACACATACATTCAAATACGCATTTTCTCCCAATTAAAAGATCAAAAACTAAATTATCCCCAATAAAATGCCTTAAACCTAAATTCACAACACATAACCCAATCAAATTCACAACGCATAACCCAATCATTTTCACAACAAATAACGCAATCACATTTGTCGCACAGTCACTCATTCAAGCGATATACAAAAACAATAGATCATTTACACTACACACCACCAAATCAACAATAGTAAACAAATGAGGAAATTATCTACAACTAAAATTAAATAAGAAATATAACATAAGACTCACCCATAATAATACAGTAAAAAAAGATCAACATTTTACACCACTAATGATTAATAATTAATTTATTCCGGCACTTATTCGGCGTAAACTTTTGGGCACTATACAATTAAATTAAACTCCACCAAGAAGTGAACATGCTAACCATCATATCCGGCTCAGTTCTTCTCGCAGTAAGGAAGAAAGAGACCGCACTCACTTTATAGCAATGATAACCAGCCACTACTACTCACTATATTTGTCTTATGTGTTGTCTTGTTCTGTCCCATTAACAAAATCCCTTTCACAGTAGTCAAGTACGAAGAAGATTAGAATGGCAAAGACGATGAAGAAAAAAAAGTGATACCTGGCGGCAGAGATGACATTGAGACACGATGCAATTGCGAACTTTTTTCATGGCCGGGGAGAATGTTGAACCTCTATAAATCATTGAATGTGATTTAATTTATTCATGTGATTATAGTATTGTAACATAATGTATTTTTGTTTTTGGTCGAAGAATTTGCTAGAAGTTTCTGGCTATCAGAAACTTCTGCTATATAAGGACAGATGGCGATCAAAAAAGGACAGTTGGTTTAGAACCGTGGCGAAGAGATTGGAAAAGTGATAATGGGCGAAGTTGTAATTTGGTGATAAATTGAAAGTTGAGAGTAAACAAGAAAAAGTAATTAGTTTGGATTTGTGAATTAAGTAATTGAAAGGAGATAAAGTGATTTGAGAGGAAAGAGACCTTGTAAGAAAAGAATTTGCAAAGAATAGTATAGTGTAAACTTGAATTGTTCTATAGACTAGAAAATAAAGAAATAAATTTCACAGAATATCGTTTTATCTACTCGAGCCGTAGCCAGCATATTACATTGGTGTCAGAAGCTGGGATAAAACTTATTCTGTGAATAACTATTTCCGTGGTGTGAAATTGCACAAGTAAAAAAAAAAAAAAAAAAAGAAAAAAAAAAAAAAAAAAAAAAAACGATTTCTGCGTTGAGTTAATTAGTTGCGCAAAATGGGTCGCAAGTTGGGAAAACTAACTATAATTCAACTAAAGGCAGAACTCAGTAAGCGGAATCTCGACACAACTGGGGGAAAAGATGCCCTACTGATTCGTCTGGAAGAAGCAGTAACGCAGGAAGGTGAAAATCCGCATGACATAGAGTTTGACGTGGAAGAGGAACCAGCAAGTACAGTAGCCGACCCGGGTATAACAAGTCTGCTCCTGCAACTTAAGTTAGTCATGGACGAACAAAAGAAAGCAATAGAAGATCAAAGTCATAAGCTCGATGACCAAAGGAATTCTCTAGAACTTAAGTTGGATGAACAAAAGAAAGCAATGGATGAACAAAAGAAGGCAATGGACGAACAAAAGAATTCTCTAGAACTTAAGTTGGATGAACAAAAGAAAGCAATGGATGAACAAAAGAAGGCAATGGACGAACAAAAGAATTCTCTAGAACTTAAGATGGACGAACAAAAGAATTCTCTAGATGCTCTGGAAAGTAAACTTGATGAGCAAAACAAGAACTTGGAATTCAAATTCGAAGTGATCGAAGAGAAAATCGAGAAGGTAGAGACGCAACTCGAAAAAGTCGAAACTAGATTCGATGAAAACTTTGAGAAGCATGAAACTCAGTTCGGGAAAATAGAGACTCAGTTCGAAAAAGTAGAAAAACAAGTCGAAAATCTTACTAAGGAACTCAGCAACGTGAAGAGACAGAAAGCACGGGAATATTCCACCGACGGTCTGAGAAGAAAGGAGATGCAGCCTCCTATCTTCGATGGTCAAACATCATGGCCAATTTATAAAAGGCAATTCGAAGCGGCCGCAATGACCAATAGCTGGGACGATGAAGAGAAGTCCATTGCACTCACACTTGCACTGAGGGGTCCAGCTGCGGAGCTCTTGCAGACCATCCCGGAAGATAAACAGCAGAACTACGACTCTCTGGTTCAGGCTATCGAAATGCGGTTTGGGGATGAACACATGCAGCAGGTGTACAGGGTTCAGCTGCGTAGTCGAGTCCAGAAAAGGGGGGAAACGCTCCAACAGTTGCAAGCGGATATAGAGCGACTAGCCCATCTTTCATACCCTAAAGCCGGTGAGGAGCTTATCAACGAAATGGCGGTGGAAGCTTTTATTCAGGCCATAGAGGACAGACAACTGCAAATGGCTGTAAGGATGGCTGAAAAGCGAACACTCCCCGAGGCATTGGCATTCGCTTTGTCAATGAAGGCTGCGGACCAAGCATACCAGGGAATACACCGTGTCAAGGAAATGTCCGTCGTGGAATGCTCATGCCAGAGAACAGCCGTCAAAGCTCGCGGAAGTCAAATCCGTTGCTGGAATTGCAACCAAACCGGACACCTACAACGGCAGTGCAGAAGTGCACCTAGACGAGGAAATTGTCCACATTGCGGAAGTAGGAGAAGCAGAGAGGAAGCATCCTGTCGGTCAGACTTCCCAAAACCAGCAGTCGGGAGATGCGTAAGGACCAACTTCGCGGGGCAGAAGTTGGTTACTGGAATCGAGGCCCCCAGGACCACCATTCAAGTTTCGCAAACCAAACGGGGTAACAAGAGCCTGACAGTGGAGGCACTAATCAACGAGAAGAAGTGCGTAGCCACCATCGACACAGGTGCCACTGCCTCCATTGTAAGAAGAGATATCGTCAAAAGCTCCTGGCTGCACAACACCAACAGCTACTGCCTGAAGACTGCAACAGGGGAAATGGCGAAGGTATTTGGAGAAGTTCGTCTTACGATTACTCTGGCAGGACTGACGTTCTCCCATGCGTTTCTGGTGGCAGATATATGCGACGAGTGCATCATCGGAGTAGACTTCATGAAAGCAAATGAAGTAATCTTGGACATCGGGATGCAAGTACTGAGGTATCGAAATGTGGAGATTCCGATGGTGTACGGAAATGAGAATGCCGTAACTCTCAGGACAGTCATCAGCAAAGACGAAGTTTTGCCGCCGTCTTCAGAGACAATCATTTGGACAAAGCTGGAAGGTGATCTTGGGAGCCACCGATTCTACATAGTAGAACCAGACCCAGAGAAGAATTCTCAAGACTACATCGTGGGAAAGACGTTAGTCGAACCAAAGAACACCATGGTTCCAGTGAGGGTTTTGAACGCAAGACCACACACTGTAAAACTAAGGCGAGGGGATGTGACTGGAAAATGCACGCCGATTACCGCCGTCGCAACAATATCTGAACGTGATGCTCCAAAACCTCTCCCATCACCTTGGACAGCGGAAACGAGAGAGACGATTCTCCAGTCCAGTGAGCTGAATCAGGAGCAGCGAACTATGGCAGAGAATCTTATCAATGAGTACGCTGATGTATTTGCCTCACAGGACGGAGAATACGGCCGGACACACCTGGTACAACATCGGATAGACACTGGTGATACTAGACCAATTCGTCAGCCTGCTAGGCGCCTTCCATTGGCAAAGCAGACAGAAGTTGCGGAGATGGTGTCGGCAATGGAGAAAGAAGGTCTGATTGAAAGTTCCAAAAGTCCGTGGGCATCACCGGTTGTACTGGTAAAGAAGAAAGATGGCAGCACGCGGTTCTGCGTGGACTATCGGCAGCTCAATTACGTCACCAAGAAAGACAGCTATCCTCTGCCACGGATTGACGACACGCTAGACACACTATCAGGAGCCCGATGGTTTTCCACTCTCGACTTGAAGAGTGGCTACTGGCAGGTACAGATCCATCCAGAAGACCGGGAGAAAACCGCCTTCACCACAGGAAATGGGCTATGGCAATTCACGGTAATGCCATTCGGGCTGTGCAATGCTCCGGCGACTTTCGAGCGATTGATGGAATGTGTCCTGCAAGGGTTAACATGGAAAACCTGTTTGGTATACTTGGATGATGTCATCGTCGTAGGAAAAACGTTTGCGCAACACCGAGACAATCTAAGGGATGTGTTTCAAAGGCTTCGAAGTGCCCACCTGAAGCTCAACCCCAAGAAGTGCGCCCTGTTTAGAGCGGAAGTCAAGTACCTGGGACACATAATTTCAGCGAAAGGAGTGAGAACCGATCCGGAGAAGGTCGAAGCGGTGAAAAACTGGCCAGTCCCCAAAGACAAACACCAACTAAGGAGCTTCCTGGGCCTAGCCACCTACTACAGACGGTTCGTGAAGGATTTTGCCGGGATCGCAAAGAACCTGCACCAGTTGACGGAAAAGGGAAAACAATTCAAATGGTCAATTGAGTGCGAGAAGAGCTTCAAGGCACTTAAACAACGGCTATGCGATGCCCCGATACTGGCTTACCCCACTCCCGGGGAAACGTTCGTTGTGGATGCAGATGCTAGTAATGTCGGGGTAGGAGCCGTACTCTCCCAGGTGCATGACGGCCAAGAGAAGGTGGTTGCGTACTTCAGCAAGGTGCTCTCTAAGCCAGAAAGGAACTACTGCGTGACAAGGAGAGAACTTCTAGCTTTGATCTTGGCTACGAAGCATTTTCACAAATACCTCTACGGGAGGAAGTTCGTTCTTCGCACAGACCATGCAGCCTTAAAATGGCTATTACAGTTCAAGAGTCCTGAGGGTCAGGTCGCAAGATGGATCGAAAGGCTGCAAATCTACGACTACGAAATACAGCATCGTAAAGGAAAACTCCACTCTAATGCGGATGCACTGTCCCGGAGACCATGCAGAACGGATTGTAAACATTGTGCGCGTCAGGAAGAACGGGAGCTGGTTTCCATCCAAAGAATGAGAGCCGAACCTATCGCCGGCTGGAGCGTAGATGAGACCCGGAACGCTCAGAAGGAAGACCCGGATATCGAGCCGATTCTGGCCTGGAAGGAGAACATGGAGAAACCGGATCATCAGGACATCTCTCACAGAAGCCCGACCTTAAAGGCATATTTTGCGCAGTGGGACTCCCTCCATGTCCAAGAAGGTGTTCTGAGGAGAAAATGGGAATCCTCCGACGGAAAGTCGTTTGTAATGCAGCTTGTCGTACCACGGACGAGGGTCAAGGAGGTGTTACAGGAAATGCATGGCGGGGCGACCGGAGGCCACTTGGGAGTGAATAAGACGTTAGAAAAGGTACGAGAACGTTTTTATTGGTTAAAAGCGAAGGAAGATATCGAAGACTGGTGCAGAAAATGCGACGTGTGTGCAGCTAGCAAGGGTCCGAGAATCAAAACTCGAGGTAAGATGCACCAATACAACGTGGGAGCACCTTTCGAACGAATCGCCATTGACATCGCAGGGCCCTTTCCGGAAACCGACAATGGTAATCGGTATATCCTCGTAGTGATGGACTACTTCAGTAAGTGGCCGGAAGCGTTTCCGATCCCTAACCAGGAAGCCAGAACCGTGGCGGAGCAGATCGTCTACAATTGGGTTAGCAGATTCGGTGTGCCCTTGGAATTGCATTCTGACCAAGGGCGGAACTTCGAGTCAAGAATCTTCCAAGAGATGTGTCAACTACTCGGAATCAAAAAGACAAGGACAACCCCGCTTCATCCACAGTCGGACGGTATGGTGGAGCGTTTCAATAGGACTTTGGACGAACATCTCTCGAAGGTCGTAGGTGACTACCAACGGGATTGGGACCGGCAGATTCCCTTGTTTTTGATGGCCTATAGAAGTGCCGTGCATAGCACTACTCGACATACGCCGTTCGAAATCTTATTTGGTGGAATAGCTCGTTTACCCAGTGAGGTGAAATTTGGATCTCCTACCAATGAGCCCAGAAATGAAGAAGAGTACGTGGCGGACCTGAGGGAAAGGCTTAGGGACATACACCAAAGGACCAGAAGCCAGATTAAGATGACGAGCGACCGCATGAAGACCAGGTATGATGCCAAGGCAACAACGTCAGGATTCCAGGAAGGAGATCTAGTGTGGCTGTATAATCCCCATCGCCAAAAGGGGAAATCACCTAAGTTGCAGCAGAACTGGGAGGGTCCCTACAGAATAATAGCCCGCATCAACGATGTTGTCTACCGCATCCAGCGAGGACCAAGGGCCAAAATGAAAGTGGTTCATGTGGACCGACTGAGTCGATACCATGGCCGAAGTGAGGACACACTTGTTCGGGACGAACAAGTCTAAGAGGAGGGCAGTGTAACATAATGTATTTTTGTTTTTGGTCGAAGAATTTGCTAGAAGTTTCTGGCTATCAGAAACTTCTGCTATATAAGGACAGATGGCGATCAAAAAAGGACAGTTGGTTTAGAACCGTGGCGAAGAGATTGGAAAAGTGATAATGGGCGAAGTTGTAATTTGGTGATAAATTGAAAGTTGAGAGTAAACAAGAAAAAGTAATTAGTTTGGATTTGTGAATTAAGTAATTGAAAGGAGATAAAGTGATTTGAGAGGAAAGAGACCTTGTAAGAAAAGAATTTGCAAAGAATAGTATAGTGTAAACTTGAATTGTTCTATAGACTAGAAAATAAAGAAATAAATTTCACAGAATATCGTTTTATCTACTCGAGCCGTAGCCAGCATATTACAGTATAATCAGATCTTTAATTTATCAATTTGTAAAGCTCAGATATAAGAAAATTTAATGCTGAACAATAACAATTTAAATGTTAACTCTTTTTTTGTTTATATAACCTTTGAGCCGAATATATGTAAAATAAATCGAACTTTGATTTCTAACGAGAGTAGAAGCGATTTTTTTTGTGGTTGAAAAGAGAATTGATTGTGACAAATATTTTATTCATTTTAAAAAGTAATAAATTACAGTGTATTTTACCAGAATAAACAAGCACAAGTGGGCGTCGTGGCGTAGTGGTTAGTGTGTCGGATCTACTGCCTGCACACATTTGTGTATGACAGTGACCATTGCGGACTCAGTGCCGTAATAACGATTCCCAACGAAATTGCGGAGTTGGAGGAGTTTGTCCAAACGTACTAATACAATTATGGTAGGACGCGTTGGACTCGCTTCTCAAGAACTATGACAAGAGCACTCTCCTCGAATTCGCTCTACCCACCGTCCAATAGGAATCTGTCAAACGAGGAGATTGACTGGTACCTAAAACAAATGGACGAGACAATTAAACGAACTATGGACAATACGATACCTCGGTATCAACATACTGACAACGCAGACATATTCCGCAATGCAACAATTGACGCACTACACCAACACAAAAGTAGACTGCTGTCGAGACTAAAAACCTTGTATAGGCAGTTTACTGACAGACAGAACTCGGAGGTTAGAACACTGAAGTCTTTGATTAAAAACCTCCAAAAATTAATTAGAGAAAATTACAGACTTTCTGTAAATTTGCATTGGAACAACAAAATTCGGGCTGTAAAATCCAACAACCCGAGTATGTTCCCGCAAATAAATAAAATATTTCGGAGGAATAATCAAAACGACCTTCCGTGTCTTAAGATCCCCCGAACGACGAACAATGGACGAATACTTATAACAGCAGGTATAGATCCAGATAACGCAGTAGAGGATGACAACTTCTTTGTGATCGAAGATCCGCAGGAGAAGGTAGAGGCTATAGGAGCGACTTTCCAGGAAGTGTACAAGGTGAATGATACCATTTGCCCGAACCACGACCTGGAAAATCACGTCCTTGTGCACAACTTCTACCTTCGAAATGATATAGAGCACTGACGATCCGAGAACATAGGTTTTACCGAGTTCAATGACGATAACATGGCAAATAATGTCATCGCCGATGAAAGGGTACATCCCCCGTACATATCGAAGGTGGAGCTCCAAGCGATCTTCGACTCATTGAGGAGGAAGAAATCTGTAGGAATCGATGGAGTGTCGAACATTGTGCTTCGACATCTCCCTCTAGAAGCGGTGGACATTTACACCACTCTGTTTAACAATGCACTGAATAATGCACATTATCCAGTGCATTGGAAAACAGCAGTGATACAACCCATCCCCAAACGGGGTAAGGACACTTCCAATCCGGCAAATCTCTGGTCGATAAGTCTCCTTCCGAACATCAGCAAGGTATTCGAGAAAGTGATCAATAGAGCCCTGCTTAAGTGGACTGAGAACAGTAATATAATTCTGGATAACCAATTCGGTTTTAAGGCGGGGCATGATACAATACATGCCGCGTCTAAACTGGTATCGGATATCCAATGGAACAAAAGCAAGAACCAATGCACGGGTGCCTGCCTGATTGACTTGGAGAAGGCCTTCGATACCGTATGGTTAGAGGGACTCTTCTACAAGCTGAGCAGGCTGGGCATAAGCAAACCACTGCTGTACATACTTCATAACATGCTCACCAGTAGACAGTTCATCGTCAAAAATGGCAATGTGACTTCTGCTGGAACATTTATAATTAAAAACGGTCTGCAACAAGGTGCGGTTAATTCACCGATCCTTTTTAACATTTACACGAGCGATCTCATAGGATCACTTCACCATGCCACAGCGTACGCAGACGACTTGATCGCGTACAGATCAGGACCAAAAATCGAGGTCATTGCAATTCTCTTGCAACGTGACTTCGATAAGATTCAGCGATATTGCGATGACTGGAAGTTGAAGATCAACTTCCAGAAATCGGAAACCATTCTTTTTAGGACGCCGTTGTCTGGGGCCTCTAGGGATACCAGAAAGAATTGGCGAAAGTTCTCAATCGTGGGACCGCACGGACAGCCACTTGCGAGTCGAAGTGTAGTCAGATACCTAGGGCTTTGGTTAGACCAATATCTATATTTTAACAAACATATAGATGCTGCTCTGGCCAGAGCCAAAGGTGCTTTTGCCCTTACAAAGAGACTTTTTTATAGCAAGCAACTCGATGCAAGGGTAAAGGTAATCTGCTACATGGCCCTCATTAGGCCTATGCTCGTATATGGATGCCCCGTGTGGTTCAACGTGGGAGCAAGCTTGTTGGAAAAGTTTCGGGTGTTTGAGAGGGCTTGCCTTCGGGCTTGCCTTCATTTGTACAGAACACCAGAGTCCCAGTACATAAAATTCTATCCCAATGAGGTCCTATACAACAGGGCTAACCTGATAAGAGTGGATAATTTCGTTATCAAGCTGATTCGAAGGCACATTGCAAGAGCAATGAGCTCGACGAACAACCTGATCTTCGGGGCTTATTACCCCAATTACGAGTATCACGAGAGAGTGCGCCTTAACGGCTTTGTTCCCCCAGAGGCGTTCCTCCATTTCGATAAGAAAGGTCTGATCCAGGACAGATTGGCGGTACCGCTAATCTTCCACGTTGCTCGGACAGTTGTGGATAGGCGACTCAACTACGACAGAGATGTTGCACACGGCAGTGTGGAGCGTCTCCGGTTTAGTAGGGCGGTATCGGGTCGCGATGTTGAGGACGTACAACGTCAGTACGGTCGTTTCTGGTGGCTAGCCGAAAGAAAGGAAACTCCTTCGTCGTTTCCTCCAGATCCAGGGTAGCCTGTTGCATGTTTGAGGTTGGCTGTTCTTGTCCATGGCCTACTTACATAGTTTTAAGGTTTAGGTAGTTTAGGTACATTGTATATAGAAAAAAAAAAAAAATAATTATTATAATAAAAAAAAAATATTATAAAATAAATTATGTAATTTTCTTAGTAACAATTAAAATTAAAAAATAAATAAATAAATAAAAAGTTCGTTACGTCGAAAGACATAGTTTTAAGTGTTAGGTTTAGCTTAGAGCGCCCGCATAGGGCCAGTAAGTTAGAATAAGAATAGTTAAGTTAGTTAAGCTAGTTTTAAGCGTTTTGTCTAGCATGTAAGTTAATAAATGAATTAATAAAAATGCACTAAAAATGAAAAAATGAAAGTGTGTCGGATCACTATGCAAGAGGTTCCAAGTTCGAATCCCGGAAAACACCAAAAAAGTTTTTTCACGATCCCATCTCTCGCGTACGTCTGATAAACATCCGAGAGTATTGTTGTCATGAGAAGGCTTCTCAAAACAAATTGCCGTTCCGATACGGCACTAAACTGTAGGTCCCTTCCATTCGTGTGAAAAATATAGCGCACACAACACGAGTGGTTGCGAGAAGCTATATCCTGGCACTTAAAGAGCTTGTTGCGCGAAATATTTATTTATTTATTTATTTATTAAATAAGCATTTTAGAATTAACTGATAAATTAGAAGATATTGCTAACCAGATACATGAGCATGCAGCTTATGAACCAAATAAGAACGAATTAGTCCAATCCTTAGATCAAACGTTAATTATTAAAATTAAAGAAATAACTATGGGGCAATTATCGAGAGACATTAGGCATGAATATGACTTGAACAACATTAAGTCTACATTATACACATATATACCAGACACTGAGAGAAACCTTAGAATATTTCCGAAAAATAGTTCTAATCAAAGTCATGAAAGGTATACTCAACCACAGTATAAAGTTAATAGGCATACTATCTATAATATTCCTCAAAGTAGAAACTCAAGATCTTCCTTAAATCAGAACCAACTCAAAACTAATTTTCAGGGTAGTTTAGATAGACCCAAACAAAATACGTTCAACCCATCAGGACAGTTTAGAAATAAGATCCAAAATCCAGTTCGTATGGAAATAAATAATATATTTTTTTTTATTTTTTTTTTCCGGGAGAGTGAAAATCTTCTAAAGACACCATAAGGCCCGATCGCGTGCGCCTATGGTAGTGTGAAATTTGTATTCACTAAAAACACCACTCTTCAAGATTAATACTACAACTAAGCCGACGCTTATCCAGCAGTTTTATTTTCGCTTACGAGACTCGTGATTTTTGGAATAAGATGTTCGTATGTAATTTAAAAAGAATGTACCGCTTTAGACAGGTTAAATTCCAATGAAAGTTCCTGCTGTTTTCACGACTATGACGCGAGGTCAAAAGGTTTTGTCCTTTGCAGACGACGAACTGTTACAATGGCCGTGAACACGATCTTTGTGTTTACGAGCAAAATTTGTTATCTCTTCGACGACGCTAGGAATTCCCGGGTCCCGATGAATATCTTCGTTACGTACGTACCACGGTGCGCTAACGATCGTTCTAAAAACTTTATTTTCAAAAGTTTGTAGGATGTTTCTATTGCTCTTCCTGGTAGAACCCCATAGTTGTAGACCATACGTCCACACTGGCTTTAGCACTTGCTTATAGATAAGCAGTTTGTTATGTAGGCTCAATTTCGAATGTCTTCCGAGTAGCCAGTACATTTGTGTAATGAGTAGATTTGCTTTCGTTCAGCACAACACGCCAAGAATTCGTCCAAGCGTGGACTTTGTTAACAACATGTTGCAGCTTTTCAGTTGCTGTTTCAATTGTATCGCCCGTTGTCAATATCGCCGTATCGTCCGCAAACGTGGCGACGACGCAGTTTCTTTCCTGCGGGATATCACGCGTGTAGAAGCGGGCCGAGGACACTTCCTTGTGGGACTCCGGCCGCAATCTCCTTGAACTCAGAGTAATCATTTCCGTGCTTAACACGAAAAAGTCTTTCGGTGAGGTACGATCGGAAAATTAGAAAGAGTTGCCATGGCAGTAGTCGTTGCAATTTATACTCCAAACCTTCGTGCCAAACCTTCGTCCCAAACCTTATCGAAAGCTTGTGAGACGTCAAGAAATACACCACAACAAATCTTTTTTTCTTCGAGAGTTTTCTCAATCACGTCAGTTATTTTGTGGACTTGGTCGATTGTTGAATGTTTGACTCTAAATCCAAATTGATGGTCAGGAATGAGACGTCTTTCGTAGATTACGGGTTGTAGTCGTTTTGAAAGTAGTTTTTCGAATATTTTAGAGATAACCGGCAATAGGTAAATAGGCCGATATGATTTCTTCTCATTCAGAGGTTTGCCTGGTTTTGGTACCATTATAATCTCTGCGACTTTCCATTGTCTCGGAACGTAGAGCAATCTGGACGAAGCGTTAATTAAATATAGCAGTTTGATAAGAGCTTTATTCGGTAATTCCTTGACCACCTGTGCCGTTATCAAGTCGTAACCCGGTGCTTTTTTAGTCTTTAGATTTTTAATCACTTCCCTTAGTTCAATTAATACAACTTTTTTTACTTTAAAGTTGTCTGGGAGTTGTTGACTGGGGAGTCGGGCCTTATCAAAAGGCCGTCGAATAGCTTAAACGTGTCTTCTAAGTGCAAAGCAAAAAGTTCCGCCTTTTCTTTGTCGCTCTTGGCCCAAGTTCTATCGTTTTTCTGAATTGGTGGCGCTTGTATTTGAAGTTTCCGGATGCCTTTTAGCGCTTCCCAAAGTTAATAATTTGATTCTCTTCCAGTGGAGAGATTTTCAATGTAGTTCGCCATCTTATTGCTCTTAAATTCCCGAATACTATCTCTAAGGCGATTGCATAGTTGGTTAAGGATCTTTTTATGCTGCGGTGCATGAGTGATTTTCCATTTCTTTCGTGTTTTTCTTTTCACCTCACCAGTTCAATGATTTTACTTGGATACTTTTCGTTGCGGTTAATTTTATAGCTTCTAGAAGGAGTGTTTCTCCATGCCGCTCTTTGGATTGCTTCCACGAAACGATCAATTTCGTCCTCTAGTTCACAAAGTGTTTTAAGTGATACATTTAAGGCGATATTTGTTTCGCAATCATTTATAAAGTCCTCCCAATTTGTTCTCTTGCTAGTAAGTCTTGGAGGTCCTTCTTTCTTGATCAACGCTTCACCAAGTAATAAAATTACCGGAGAGTGATCAGAAGAGAGATCAAAACTTTCTTCGACTGTAATAAATTTATCGTAAATATCTTTTGAAACGAAAAAATCGATAAGATCGGAAATTTTTTCTGAGTCGGTTGGCCAATAGGTGGGTTTTCCTGTCGAATAAAAACAACAACCGAATTCATTTGCCACTTCGTAGAGAATTTTTCCTTTAGATGATGTACATCTTGAACCCCGGAAGGTGTGCTTCGCGTTGAAATCTCCACCAATAAGGAAATTTGAACCAAGGGCATTGAAGTCACGAAAGTAGTCGTCTTTTTCAAGCGAGCGAAATAATATAAGAACAACTAAACCACTTAGAGTAATCAAAAACGAAATAAGGGAAGAAATTCATAACATAGAGTAGACGGATTTTCTCAATTAAGCCTCGGAAGTAAAATTTACACAAACTTTACCATAAATCACAAAATATATAAAGCTTTGATCGATACAAATATAAATAGTTCTGAAGTAGAGAAAGACATTTCATTAAAAACTATACATAGTGTAACGACGGAACGAATCCAAATCACCGTTACCGATCCACCCGAACAATTTCGAAAGGATTATAAATATAAAATATAAAAAATGCTACTAAAGAACAAAACATATGATTTATTTATTGGAATGGACTTCATTAGTAAAACTGTAACTGAAATAATCATAAGTAAATGATTTATGAGACTTAATAATACAGTTAAATTAAAGTTGTTCTCAGAAGAAAATGAAACAACAGGGTGTTACGCATTGAACAACCACGGAAGTAAAAGAATAGACACTACTCATTTGAACAGTCAAGAAAAAGAGGAAATTGATAAACTATTGCAAAAATATTAACATTTAGTGTACAAATACGGTGATCAGTTGACAAACACCAACACCATAATGCACGAAATAAATACTACTACCGAACAACAAACAAATACCAGATTATATAGATTAACCCCAAAGCATGAAGAAGAAGTAAAAACCCAAATTGAGGAAACGGAAAAACAAGGGATTGTAAGAAAATCCAATAGTCAATATGCCGCCCCAATAGTAGTCGTACCAAAAAAACTGGATAACTCGGGAAAACAAAAGTTTATACTATGCGTAGACTACAGGAAACTAAATGAAATCACACTAGATGACAAATACCGTCTTCCTAATATAGATAGTATATTAGATAAGTTAGGGCAAGCCCAATATTTCACAACATTGGATTTAGCCAAAGGTTATCATCAGATTAAAATGCATCCTAAAGATATTCATAAAACCGCATTTATTACACCAAATGGATTATATGAATATACTCGGATACCATTTGGCCTGAAGAATGCCCCAGCTGCATTCCAAAGGCTTATGAATGAATTATTGAGGGAACACATCAATAAGATCTGTATGGTAGACGATATCCTCATATTCTCCACGAGTTTAGAGGAACATATAAATGAGCTAAAAACGATATTCAACGTGTTAACCAGAAAGTTCAATTTGACAAATGTTCATTTTTAAGCAAGGACACAGAATTCTTAGGTCATGTGTTAACGAAGGATGGTATGAAACCGAACCCGAATAAAATAAGATGTATTGTAGAATACAAAATTCCCCAAAACAGAAAAACAATTATAAGGGTTCTTTGAAACCACTGGGTTTTATAGAAAATTTGTAAAAGATTATTCTACAATAGCATATCTAATGATAAGATATTTGAAAAAAGATACTAAGATCAAAGTAAATGACCCGGAGTATATTCAAGCATTTGAAACATTGAAATTTAATATTATCAACCACCCTATACTAAAATTTCCAAGGTTTGATAAATCATTTACACTATTTACTGATGCTTCTAATTGCAATAGGCGCTGTAATTACTCAGGAAGGACAACCTATTTGCTACGCATCTAGGTCTCTCACTGACCACGAACAAAATTATTCAGTGACAGATAAAGAATTCTTAGCGATAGTTTGGTCAGTCACTTATTTCAGACCCTACCTATGGGGAAACAAATTTAAAATAATAACACATCACCAACCAGTAAAATATTTGAACAAAAAGTATGGTGGAAAAGAATTTTCTCAACGAAATCAGCGATGGCTATTAAAATTATCTGAATTCAATTATGAAATAGAATATCTGAAAGGGAGAGAAAACAAAATAGCAGACTTTCTAAGTAGAACAGAAAATGTAAATAATTTAGACGATAACGAAGCGTCAGATTTAGCTACAACAATTAAAGAAGAAATTGTTAATAAATATAAAACACAACTTATTCTAACCAACAATGTTTCAGCAGAGGTAGAAGTAATTCATGGGAGGAGAATAATACAAGTTGACATGACTAAAAATCAGACATATTGGAAAGACTTGTTTATAAAAACCATTAAACCAGAAAAAAAAGGTATATATACAGACCTATCATACCAGGAATACAATAAAATTCAACAAATTTTAATAGATCTATTTAGCCATGTTAAATATATTTCATTTATTAAATGTACTCTTGGGGCAAGAGAAATAAAAAAGCAGGAGGAACTGCATAGACAATCACACTAATCAATAGTGGTATAATAGAAACATATAATACAAGGAAAGAAAATTATAACTGACAATGAATTCAAAGCACATCAATTAGTAGAATACTTAAATAACCATGAAATAGAATTACACTTAACCAAACCCAATAATCGCACCGGAAATTCCGACATAGAAAGATTGCATTCAACAATTCAATAAAAACTTGTTAGCCTAAAGGATACTACATTCACACTTATTTCAAAACTACATAAAGTTATAAAAAATTACAACAATAGGTATCATAGTGCTATAAAAATGACACCAGATCAGGCAGTGCACACAGCCAGTAATAAACTAAACCAAACTATTATTGAAAAGAAAAACAAATTCATTAATAATGCTAATAAGAAGATTATGTAGAAAACAGAAACATAGGACCAATAAAAATTTACAAAAAACTAAGGCATAAGTACGAACCAAGATATGGAATAAAAAACATTACATTACAAAAACATGAACATAATTCAAATATCAAAAGAATACGTAAATTTGCAGATTTTAATACTTCTAATGGCCCTCTGCAACAAAGCAGCAGACGCTAAGTTAGTTATAAATAAAATTAAATCAACTAACGGCTATGTGAAATTAAACATGGGAACAACGGAAATGATCAACGGGACTGTTACAACTCTCCACCTAATCGATCCACAAGAAATTATAAAAACAGTTAAATTAAATTAAATTGGAGTAGATAAACCAATAATAAAAGAACTGGATACTGTCAAATCGAAAGTACTTGCAATTCACTCCAATAGACGTATAGACGTAAGCGAGGATTAGCCAACATCATAGGAACTGCACATAAGTGGCTATTCGGAACTATGAATGACAACGATCGAAAAGAAATTCTGGAACACATGCAAATAACTTAAGAAAACGATCATAACGCCATCGAAACAATAAACAAACAAATTATGATTAACTCACACTTTAATGATACTATATTCAATTTAAAAACTTTGATAGAAGGGGATAGAGGTAGAATTCTCAAAATACTTAACAAAACAGGTGAGACTCAAAAGAATATAATATACCAACACATTATTTTAGACCAGTTAGTTAAATTAAATTTGATAGAAAATAAAGTAGACCAAGTATTAGACAATATTGCCTCAACCAAATATAATATTTTGCATCCAGGCATATTAACTCCAGAAGAAATAAATACATTCAAAATCAATTATCACAAAATTAAATACTCTAGACTAGGAATAATGAAATATAAAGATAATGTCCTCATAGCTGCAATTAAAATCCCAACAACTATAATAGAGGTCAAGGTAAACCTTCTTACAAGTATACCTAATGCGAAAGGACTTGAAATTATTCAGGAAGAACAGAAAATTATAGAATATAATGGAAAAGAATATATCCATAATAATGAAGTGTACACTTAAAAATATCGAGTAATTGTATAACTTTTAATAATTGTAAGCTTAATTAAAACTATGATAAAGAAATTAAACAAATTGATGAAGAAACTATTTTATGTAAAAATATGAATTACGATGAAATAAAAAATTACTGTGACGATAGAAAATTAAACGTGAGTGGAAATTTTTTAATAAACTTTAACAACTGTTCTATTATAATCTCCGATAAGCCTTTCTCCAACAAAAATTACGAATTACATTCGAAAATATTGTAGTAAAAAATTGTGAAAACATTAAAGAGATCAAAGAATTAAAATACAACAAAAACAATCACTATGCCATAAGTTCAACAATTGTAATAGCATTAATAATTGTCTCATCTCTCATACTCACAATCATTAAGAAAAAAAAAAAAAAAACAAGAAACTTAAAGTTGTCGTAAAAAATATACAAGAAACCCTAAGTGCAACTACTCCCAATTCAATTCAGGAGAATTTCGAATCAAAGGGGGGTGAAGTTACATATGACCCCTAGTACAGAGTTGAAAAATTTGCTGACGGCACATATATATTGAAAATAAATGAAGAGTAAATTCTTAATGCGAATGAACTGGAATTTCAAATAATGTCAATTTAGCAGTTAAGAATTAATTAATATTTCCATCTCTCGTTATTTCTGTGAAGTTAGCAAATCTAGATTATAAGTAATACTGCAAACTGTAAAAGAGAGTTGTTGTTATTCCTGTATAATTCGACAGAGTGTGCAGCCAAACTTAGGACAGCGGCACTCTGAAGAGAAATAAAGTAAAGATTATAATCAACGGAATACAGTTTTATCTTTTGATTTTTTCCTTTTATCAATTATTTAAGTCGTGCGACACGACGAACCAGGAGCGAAGCCGACGATGAGTTGGAGATGGACGTTGCCGCTGATGTTGTTCGGCAACGTGGAATGGGAGACGTTAATTTGCTGCTGGGAGCTCGCACCATCGAGGAGCTAAAGCATCTTATAAACCGGTACCAACAACGGTACCTTTGCCAGAGTGCCGTAAGCCGTAATATATAATTTCCGCTGCTGGAAAACCTGCCGTTACAATGAAGCATGCCGTTACACCGAAGGCGAATGCCGAAAAAAAGAACCGTTATCTTTTAACTGTTCGCAAACGGGCCATATTAAGCCGCATTGCCTACATCCGCTGCGCCCGGATGGGTTCAGCTTTCGGTGCTGGAAAATGGGACATGACCACCGGTCGTGCCCGAATCCCAAGAAGTTGATGCCGTTAATGCTAGGAAACAAATAGCTGCTGTTGCCGTAAATGCCCCAGATGATGCTGACGAAGATGAACAAGATGTGATTGGTGCTGTAAATTGTTGCTTTTAAGATTCATCTGTTAGGGGGCACTGAATTTATTGAGTTTCTTTCTCTTTTTGATATGGGCGGTCCAATTATTCTTTTAAAATCGTCGTGCGTGCTGAATAATTTGCCGAATGTATTAAGGAAAGCTGAATCATCGTATCGTGGGATAGGCGGATATAATCTAAAAGTTTTAGGCGAAATTATATGCCCTGTAAAATTTGACAATAAAAACAAATTAATTCGAATTGCTGTTTTGCCTGATGAGGCTATGTTAATGCCGTTAATTTTGGGATAAAACTTTTTAAAAACTTTTAACATTCACCTAACTAGAGTAAAGTTGAAATATCGCAAAGAAAAGTTGCTTGCCTTAAAAGGAAACAGTGAATTTTGTGCCCTGCCAGATGAATCTTATACGGTTCTCAATAAATACAGCCTTTTGAAAAATTAGTGTTTACCTGCCGCTACTAATGTATGTGAAACGACGAAAACTGCCGTGGAAGTTGGGTCAAAAAAAATAAATAAATAAATATTTGGCGCAACAGCTCTTTAAGTGCCAGGGCCTAGCTTCTCGCAACCACTCGCGTTGTGTGCGTTATATTTTTCACACGAATGGAAGGGACCTACAGTTTAGTGCCGCATCCGAACGGCAATTTGTTTTGAGAAGCTTTCTCGTGACAACAATACTCTCGGATGTTTGTCAGACGTTCGCGAGAGGTGGGATCGTGAAAGAACTTTTTGGTGTTTTCTGGAATTCGAACTTGGAACCTGTTGCGTAGTGATCCGACACACTAACCACTACGCCACGACGCCCGGAAGTTGGGTAAACTTGGGTTAATTCTGAATCTAATTCGTTGCCGGATATATTTAATATTGATATTGTCGCTAATAAAATTGAGTTGAATATTGATTTCAAGTTAGATAAATCTTGCCGTGACAGACTAAATGATTTGATTATAGATTCTTATGTTTTGCCGTAAAAACGTAAAAATAGAGCCTTTAGATTATGAAATGAAAATCCGTTTCATTGTGCTCCTCGACGACTCTCTCATTTTGAGCGCACGAGGGTTCAGTCAATAGTTGGTCAGTTAGAAAAAGACGGAATAGTTAGGCCGAGTAGCTCTCCTTATGCTTCCGCTATCGTGTTGGTAAAAAAGAAAAATGGAGAGACTCGAATGTGTGTTGACTAACGAGGTCTAAATAAGAAGAATGTTCGAGACAACCAGCCTTTGCCGCTCATTGAGGATTGTATAGAATACCTTGAGGAAAAAAAATATTTTTTACTACTAGATCTGAAGAGAGGATTTCACCAAGTTAGAGTTTCTGAGGAATCTATACCTCTCACTGCGTTTGTGACCCCTAATGGGATGTGTTAGTATTTAAGAATGCCATTCGAATTGAAGAATGCACCGGCTGTATTTCAGCGGTTCATTAATGTTATTTTCCGTTACCTAATCTATTCAGGTAAAATAGTTGCCTATATGGACGATATATTGATTGCTACTGCCGATTTTGATGAACATTTGCTTTTATTAAGAACTGTGCTGAGACGAGTTACGCAACGAAATCTTAAGTTAAGTCCTGACAAGTGTAAGTTTTGCTATACAGAGTTAGAGTACCTAGGGTATGCCGTTACGCCACGGGGGATTGCACCGAGTGATTCTCATATTACCCATATAAAAAGATATCCCGTCCCGACGAACCAGAAGCAACTGCATTCATGTCTCGGGTTGTTTTTCTACTTTAGGCGATTTGTGCCTTCGTTTTCCCGAATTGCAAAGCCGTTACAAAATTTATTAAAAAGAAATGCCGATTTTGACTTTGACGAACAATGCCGTAATGCATTTATAGAACTTAAGTCTAGACTGGTTGTGGCGTCCGTGCTTGCTATCTATAATCCTACGAAAGAAACAAAATTACACTGTGATGCCAGTTCGATCGGGTTTGGGGCTGTCTTGCTGCAAAGGCAAAATGACGGGAAGCTCCATCCGATAATATATTTTTCGAAAACTGCCTCTGCTGCAGAATCTAGATATCTATCATAGTTTTGATTTGAGACGCTCGCTATCATTTATGCATTAACACGTTTCCACGTTTATTTAGAAGGGATACCTTTCAAGATTATAACTGACAATGACGTTAGAAAAGAAGCAAGTTAATCCACGGATTGCCCATTTGGGCCTTTGTGCTTGAAAATTACAATTATAAGATTCAGCATCGTAGGGGTGTTTCCAAGGGGCACGTCGACGCTTTTAGCTGATGTCAGATTGCTTCGGTTTGGGATGTAGATTTTTTTTTTTTGTGTATATCCGATGGAAATCTTCAAAAGACACTCGGTAATAATCGGTACCAAGTAGTGTGGGACTCTTATCGCACTAAAACCACCGGTGAATCAGGACCAATCTTAAGATTTTGCTTTCTTAATTTATAAAACGCACTGAGACTTTGCTTTGGAATTTTTGGATGGGTTCAGCATTTGTTTTCTTTGTACAGCCCCATAGTTGGATACCATATGTCCAGACGGGTTTCAGTACTTGCTTATATAACATTAATTTGTTCTGGATAGATAGGTCAGAGTTCTTTCCTAGTAACCAGTACATTTTTCTGTACTTCAAGTTAAGTTCTTCTCATTTCTATTTGATGTGCTCTTTCCATTTAAGCTTTGCATCCAAGGTGATTCCAAGGTATTTGGCGGTATTGGAGTAAGGTACTGCTGTACTGTTTATAAAAATTGGAACATTGTTTATGTTTTTGTTTGTAAAGTTTATATGCGCCGGTATTGTTCCGTTTAATTTGATACGCAATTTTTGCGTCCAATCACTAACTTTACCGACTGCATTTTGCAATTTTTGAGTAGCCTTCATAACGGATTTATCTGGCACCAATATTGCAGTATCATCAGCAAAGGTGGCCATGATAGCGTTGATGTCCACTGGAATATCCCTTGTATACAACAGATACAGGGTTGGTCCTAGGATACTTCTTTGTGATACACCGGCTTCAATTTTCTTTAGTTCCGAGTAATTTTGGTCGTACCGTACTCTAAAGAGTCGGTTCGAAACGTAGGACTTCACTACTTCGTAGTACTGCCTGGGGAGGTCCCTATGCAGTTTGCACTCAAGTTCCAAGTGCCAAATCTTGTCAAAGGCTTGAGCAACATCTAAGAAAATAGCAGAGCAAACTTGTTTTTCTTCAAGTGCCTTTTTCGATGCACTTGGTCTATCGTGGAATGTTTATTTCTAAATCCAAACTGATGGCTCGGAATTAGTCTTCTTTCTTCTATTATTTTCCTAAGCCTTTTCAGGAGCAGTTTTTCGAAAACTTTTGCCATTATTGGTATAAGCGATATTGGTCTGTAAGATGTTACTTCTGTTGGTGGCTTACCTTGTTTAGGTATAACAATGACTTCTGCAATTTTCCAATGGTGTGGCACATATCTTATTGGGTTTATAACTTAATTCGTGCGGTTTTTTGTCAAAATTTTAACGTTTTTTTAAGAAAATCATGTACAATAGTATTATTCAAGGTATTGTCCATCTGAAGCTATGACTTTTTCCCATCTTTCTGGCAATTTGTGGATCCCATCCCAAAAGAACTGCGCCGGCTTGGCAGCCAAGAATGAATCAAGTCAATTTTTGATATTCTGCTCTGATGTGAACCGTATTTCAGTGAGGGCGTTCTGCATCGACCGGAACAAATGGTAGTCAGAAGGGGCAAGGTCTGGGCCATAAGGCGGGTGGTGCGGGTCGTGCAAACCACTTTTGGCACGCTCGCTCAGCTAGCGCATGTACACCATAAACTTCCACCAAAATACGATGACTTTCGGCAGCAGTTTTCTTCATATTAAAGTGTTGAAGAAGAACTCCCCGCAAAAACACTTTTTCAGGCACAAAGTTCGACATATTTGAGTGAAAAAAAATTATTGTTGTTTACCTTTCAAATGAATGACATATACTGAAATGACGTACAATGACAGTAGCTTTCCAACGCATGTTCCAATGGAATAATAACAATGGAATAATACAAGTTACGCCATCTCTTAGCAAACCGCACGAATTAAGTTATTGACCCAATAGCTTAAGGCATGCGTTTATCATAAACTGGAGTTTCTTGAAGGCTATTGAAGGCATTTCTTTCAAAACCTGACCAGTTATTAGATCATACCCTGGTGATTTTTTGTTAGACAACTTATGTTGACACTTACTTCTTACTTCTTTGAGCATGACAAAAGGTATTTCAGATTCGTCGTTTTTCAATTCAAACTGTAAAGGATCTGTAGCTGTGTTTGCTGGGAATGGCTTAAAAACATTCGCATTTACCATCTTGAGATTTTATTGGCGGGTTTTGTGTCTTAGGTCTTTTTAGGCGCTAAGCTACTTTCCATAAGGAGTATTCGGTAGAAGCATCCGTCGTCAGACTTTTCAGGAATCTACTAAGTGAATAATTTTTGAATTCACAGATTCTTTTTTTTTAATTCGTTGTTAAGATGGCTAAAAACTGCCTTATCATCTGGGAATCTCGTAGTTTGCCATTTTCTTCGAGCTCTTCTTTTTTTTCAATATCAGCTCCTTTATTTCGACAGGATATTTTATTTCTGTTTCTCTCGAGTTCAAAATAGTTGGAGTACTTTCTTCTGCAGCCTGTTGCACATCAGCAATAAATTGTTCTACTTCATGATCAATTTGTTCAATTGTTTGCATAGGGGATCTTAGGTTTATAAAACTAACAAGTTTGTCTCTGAATTCGTTCCAGTTTGTTCTCTTATTCACGAGCTTAGGATTACTTTTTTCTATTATTTCTGCTTCGCTCAGTGATAAAATTACTGGAGTATGATCTGACGATAAATCGTAATAACCTTCGACACTTATATGATTTCGTTTAATACCTTTAACTACGAACAAGTCTATAAGGTCTGGTATTTTGTTAGTATCAGATGGCCAATATGTTGGCGAACCAGAAGAATAAAATTCGCAGTTGATTTTGCGGCCTGCTTGGTGTAGCCGTTTACCTTTTGTAGTTATGAGCCTAGATCCCCAGTGGGTGTGTTTAGCATTGAAGTCGTCACCAATAAGGAAGTTATGTCCTAACAAATCTAGGAGTTCTGCAAAGTCTTCTTCAGTTAGAGGGCGCCTCGGAGGGCAGTATATAGCTGCTATTTTAAATTCTTTCTTTTTTATACCAATACTAATTTTTGTTACTTGCAATTTTCATTAGTAAACATTGGTTCTTCATAGTGTTTCAAGCAATTTTTTATAAGAATTGCTGATCCTCCCCTAGCTTTGTCAGCTGGGTGCGGAGCGTTATAACATGTGTAGTTTGGTAGTTTGTTATCAAGACTTTGTTCTATAGCGAGGTGAGTTTCGGACACCAAACAAATGTCTATATGCTCTATGTCTAAAAAGATGTTTAGTTCTGATACATGTTGTAAAAGACCGTTTGCATTCCATGTTGCGATTTTAAGTGTTCTGTCCATCAATGTTTTTTAAGAGCGACTTCTTCGCTTAGCTGTTTTATGTTTAAATCTTGTTTGTCAATCCTTTTTAGGATAAGTTCCAGCATTTCTTTTATAGATGTTTCCTCGTTCTTCCGCACATTTTTCACAATCTGGGAATAGGTTTTATTTTCATCACTTTTGCTTAGTGCAATTGCTTTTGCCGGTCGATTTTTAGTTTTATTGTCGACCGTTACTTTTTTGTTTTCAACTATTGCTTTTGCATTTGTTAAGTTTCTAAGCTTGTTCCCAGTTTTGTTTTTTCTTTTTGTGTCTTGGAATTTTTTGGCGACTGGGCATCCTCTGTAACTTTCAGAATGGTTGCCTTGGCAGTTAACACATTTCGCTTTCTGATCTTTGCCCATGGGACAGTTTTTAGTTGCATGCCTGCCTTCGGATTTAACACAAGCAAACTCGCGATTGCAGTATTTTTGTGAATGCCCAAAGGGTTGACAGCGCTTACATTGTGGAACAAACTTTCACTTTCGCAGTAGTTCAATTTTAACAACTATGCCCATAATTGATTTAAAACTATAAATCTTTTCGAGACTTTCTTTATTTTCGAAAGTGAGCATAAATAAAGGTAGAGATCTCCTTTTTGTCATTGATATCCCAGCGGAGTCTTTGATTATCTCATTTTTAATAAGATTATTTGCATCGAGAGCTTGAAAGCCTTTTTGTATAAGGTCTTCGACAATTTCTTTGGCATCACATGAAGAGCGAACTCCTCTTGCTATTACTTTTATCGATCTTGTAGCTTTATTTTCATACGAGTGCCACTGTATTTGCTTTTTTTTTAATTCTTCAGTGACAGCTCTATACGCATCGGCATATTCAAAAATGACTTTCCAATTGTCTTTATTGTATGATGTATATTTACATGTCTTATTCGTGCATTTTTCAACTATGCTCTTAAGCTCGCCAAACATTGCCAATCCGGAAATCATGATTGGAGGTGATACAGTTTGCTTAGTGCCTTTATCATAAGACTTTTGAGGTACATCTCCTATTCCTTTATTGGATGTTTTCATTATTGCAGCGGTTTCTGTTTTTGAAGCTGCCTGCTGACTTTTTAGAACATTTTCTGGGCTACTCTCTGCTTTTCGTTTCTTGGATTTACGTTTGTTTCTGTTACCATAAGTTTCAAGAAGGAGCTCTTCCTCATCAGTATGAAACTCAATTGCATTTTTTTGTGGGCTTTTCACTACAAGTGTTTTTGGACTTGACTTGTTGTCATTTAAGGTCTTCTTATCTAGCAAGCTGACTTTTTCTTCAAGTCTCTTAACTTGTCGCTGAAGACTTTCAACGAGGACTTCAAGTTGTTTTCTGACTAAAATTTCTTTTTGCTATTCCTCGTAATAATTTTTGGATTCAACTTGGTGGATCTCGTTATTTTCTTTGGAACACTGCTGATCTTTTCTTTCGAACTTTTCATAGTTATTGGTTCCTTTTTCGTTAATGACTTCAATGTCATTTGATTATTGTGTAGGGGTTATCGATGAAATAACCCTTGAGGAGAATACATTTGGTGGAGTTCTTGGTGTTTTTGAACTCTTTCTATTTCCCATAAACAATAATTGGTCCTCCCCAGAATCCGCAGGACCGATCTCCGAAGAGAGTGGATTCACCAGTTCGACTGGATTGCCACCCGGGGTATTATATCTATTTTTGTAACTCATTGCCATATTTGTTTTTTTGCAACTTTTGTTTGTTAAGCATAAATAGCTTAGTTACTTCTTCCATTAAAGGTTTTTAAAAAAAGCCGCCCCTATGGGATCAGACGCTGATCAATGAGCCGCATACTATGTGTCAGACGCTCTTGGGTTTCTTGGAGAGCTGATTCTTTAGAGCGATGTCTCATCTTACATTTTGCTCCTAGTTCCTGAGAAGGTAACTCAGGTGTCACAATTCTTGGATCCAATAGATCCAACGCTCGTCGTTAGTTCACCTAACGGCTATCCAACGTTCACCACTTGTAGGTGACGATGCGATTGTACTCCGCCTGGGATGTAGATGACGTTGATGTTCAATTCCAGGTCGCCCAAGGACGGGACGACGAAATTGAAGTTTTGTGGGATCGTATGGAGGTTGAGGAGATTGAAAATTTTTAGCTGACGGATGGGCTTGTGTTTAAAGTAATAAACGACGGCCATAAAGCTCTATATGTTCCGAATGAAATGAAAGATAATGTCATCCGGTTAATTCATGAAAAATACGGACATCAGGCAGTTGATAAGTGTTACGATAAAATCGCCAGTTTTTATTGGTTCCCAAGTTTGCGAAGGAAAGTCGACAGGTTCATCCAAAATTGCCTCAAGTACCTCATGAATCCCGCTACTGTTCGTTCCAATGAAAGAAGTCTGTTCAATATCCCCACAAAGCCAGTATCTTTTGATACTATTCACTTGGACCATTTCGGTCCGCTGCCGTCTATAAATTCAAAAAAGAAGCATATTTTGGTGTAGTAGACGCTTTTACGAAATTTGTTAAGTTGTACCCGACGAAATCCACAAGTAAGAAAGAAGTGGTGGCGGCACTAGGAAAATATTTTCAATATATATAGAGTTATTATTGACAGGGGTACGTGTTTCACATCATCCGAATTTGAGGACTTTTTGCTGAATCGGAACATAGGGCATATTAAAATAGCAGTGGCTTCATCCCAGGCGAATGGGCAAGTTGAGCGAATCAATAGAGTGATTAAAGGAATGCTGGGGAAATTATGTGAGCCTGTTAATCATGCCGATTGATTATCTAAGCTACTTCGGGTAGAATTTGCCGTTAATAATTCTATTCACAAGGCGACGAAAAACTCTCCTAGTGTATTGCTGTTCGGCGTAGAGCAGCCGATAAATTGAGTTTAGACAATCCTTGAGATTTCCTGCAAGTCAGAGCAGAAGCCTCAAAAGAAATTGATAAGACTCAGTAGTATAATTGGAGCTATTTTCTCAGGCACAATAAGAAGTTACACGATTATAATGTCGGTGATTTTGTTGTTATGTCAAACGTTGATACTACCGTGGGGATGATTAAAAAGGTAGTCGTTCACATACTTTCACAGTGTGCAAGTGTTTCGGCTTTTAGTTAAATTCCTAGAAATTTCAACTAGACTATTAAACAGTGTACTTTCAAGTGGCGAGTCAACCGAGAGGTAGTAGTGGTTTTCTACCAAACCAGTGACCCTGGTTCAATTCCGGATGGAGGAAAAATTAAATTCTGTGTTTGTTTTTTTTCGTTTAAGCAAAATAAGTGATATACAAAAAAATATAAAAACAAGTATTAGGCGATGGAGAGTGAGCGGTCTGCGCTCCAGTGGGACCAGCTGGTGAGAAGACTGCATCAGCCGATGCAGTACAGGTAGGCCACCCAGCAACAGTGGCAACTGAAAGTAAGGGGAAAAGGAGAAGGAGGTTGAAACCTTCTTCCAACCTGTAAAGCGTCCCTCCACATTAGCCTCAGCTGAACAGCTGCCAGGTGGAGTGGGGGAAGGGGCGCCGAGTAGAGCAACAGCAGCAGCAGCAGAAAGAAGCGACAAAGGTCGGATGACTCTCTCGAATTCCCGTACATCTCCGACGGTGGGGAAGGCCACTACATTGGCGATGACGACAATTACTTCGCGGTTCTGGCATCCTCTGAATCAGATGACGAAGAGGAGCAAGTCCAAAATCTGACCAGCAGCATCAGACAGTTTGAGCAAAGGGTGCTTGCCATCAAGGCCAAACAAATGGCAAGAAGAGAGAGGGAGCGGTAGCTAGAGCTCCAGCGCGCTTCGGAACAACAACAGAAGTAGCCAGAAGGCCAGCTGCAACAACAACAAAAGCAGCCGCAAATGCAGCAGCAAGAACAACAACAGCAGAATAAGCAGCAATAACAACAGCAGCAGAAAACGCTGCAACAACCGCAACAGCAGCAGCAGAAACAGCAGCAGCAACAGCAGCAGAAACAACAGCAACAACAACCGCAGCAACAACCGCAACAGAAGACGACTACAAAGGCGAGGGTGCCGCCAATTAATACCTACAAGGTGGAGTTGAAGGTCACAATTGAACTATGCAAGTCGGCCATAGGCAACAATTTTATTATTAAACGATTAAATGAAAATAGGCATGCAATCCACTGCAACACAGTGGAGCAGTACAAAAAAAATAAAGAATTATTGAGGGACACCACGACGGAGTTCTTCTCCTTCACCCCGAAGGGAGAAAAGCTGCAAACAATACTGCTGAGGGTGATTAAACCGTCTACTGCTCCGAAGACGCTCCTTGCGCTGCTTAAAGAGAAGGAGTACGATGAGCTAAAATTCGTAGGGGTTAAGCCATTCACCACAGCTAGGGCCAAAACGGAGAAGCGGAAACTCCCGTTCTTCCTTATTCAGCTTTCACCCAATAGCAAGCTGGATGGTCTAAGGAGTATTGAAGTAGTCTGGTAGTCTACTAGGTCGTCGCATGGGAAAAATTAAGAAGGAGCGAAAACATTTTGCAATGTGTTCGCTGCCAAAGATTCGGGCACGCCGCTTCGAACTGCGTAACGCAGTCTCAATGTGTCAAGTGTGGAAAGTACCACAAAGCAGAGGAATGCACTCTGGGTAAAGATCCAGTGGCAGATAAGAGCCAGCTCTCATTTGCTTTATGCAGGAACTCGGGACTCACCGCAAACTATCGGGGTTATCCTAAGTTCCAGTATATTAAGAAAGTAAATCTGGTTCGTCAGCAGAAGGTGGAAGTGAAATGTCCACCTACTCCAATTCAAACATAATCTGTGACTCCCCAAGTGACGTAAGCCCAAATGGCGACAGGCCGGGGAAACGCGGAACAAAAAACACCGAAGGTCGCTTCTCAGGTCTCAGCGCCTAGAGCGCCGGATGCTCAAACTGACTTGCTGGCCATCTTACTCTCTATCCAAGGGCAGATGGGTCATCTTCAGCCTCAGGTACACGAGCAGGCGAAGCGGGTGGAACAGATCTACGCACTACTGCCAGACCTAAGGTACCTCCAGTCGTAATGGGTACGAACATGGATGAGCAACGCTTGAAGATCCTTGCGGTGAATGTGAATTTACTGATTAGGATCGAGCGAAGAGCCGTATTATTTAAGTTGCTTGAAGACCAAACCCCTGATGTGCTTATGATAATAAATACAATATTGTCAGAAGAGACCGACCCATCTCCACACAAGGAGGAGGCGTTGCGATCTTCATACGTAAACAATTGCAACTTAAAGTCATGTACAGCGATGAAGTGCGAAGGTTCCAGATGCTGGAAGCGTGTATCGTGTGCATCCCTCTCCACAGTGAAAAGAGGATACAAATTATAGCACTCTATGCACCTAAAGCTACTCAATCTACGTTATTTATTTCAGAGCTCGACACACTTTTTCGATGCCTAAGGCTGCAGTCGGATGAGAATTATTTCATCATGACCGGAGATCTTAACGCCAAACATAGAGATTGGGGAAATAACACACCTAATCCTAGAAGGAACCTACTATTCAATTGGTGGGATCGGCACAGTGTCGAGTATAAACTCGATTTGAAAGCCACAGATAGTCCGTCGTTTCCTAGAAGCGGCTCCTATCTGGATCTTATGCTGTTCGACTTACGGTTACAACTGACCGACATGGACCGACAAACTTTAAACTGCCTGCACACATTTGTGTATGACAGTGATCATTGCGGACTAAGTGCCGTAATAACGATCCCCAATGAAATTGCGGAGTTTGTCCAAACGTACTCCTACAATTACAGTACGACGCGTTGGACTCGCTTCTCCAGAACTTTAACAAGAGCACTCTCCTCGAACTCGCTCTATCCACCGTCCATTAGGAATCTGTTAAACGAGGAGATTGACTTTTGTACCAGTCATCCTCGTTTAACATACAAATGGACGAGACAATTAAACGAACTATGGACAGTACGATACCTCGGTAGCAACATACTGACAACGCGGACATATTTCGCAATGCAACAATTGACGCACTACACCAACACAAAAGTAGACTGTTGTTGAGACTAAAAACCTTTTATAAACAGTTTACTGACAGACAAAACAAGGAGGTTAGGACGCTGAAGTCGTTGATTA
Source organism: Pocota personata (assembly GCA_963082735.1). Lineage (NCBI taxonomy): Eukaryota > Metazoa > Arthropoda > Insecta > Diptera > Syrphidae > Pocota > Pocota personata. Next base: position 123,899,721 of record OY720429.1, read on the forward strand.
AAAACCTCCAGAAATTAATAAGGGATAACTACAGACTTTCTGTAAATTTGCATTGGAGCAACAAAATTCTGGCTGTAAAAGCCAACAACCCAAGTATGTTCCCGCAAATAAATAGAATATTTCGGAGGAACAATCAGAACGACCTTCCATGTCTTAAGATCCCCCGAGCGACGAACAATGGACGAATACTTATAACAGCAGGTATAGATCCAGATAACGCAGTAGAGGATGACAACTTCTTTGTGATCGAATATCCGCAGGAGAAGGTAGAGGCTATTGGGGCGACTTTCCAAGAATTGTACAAGGTGAATGATACCATCTGCCCGAACCACGACCTGGAAAATCGAGTCCTTGTGCACAACTTCTACCTTCGAAATGTTATAGAGCACTGGCCATCTGAGAACATAGGTTTTACCGAGTTCAATGCCGATATTATGGCAATTAATGTCATCGCCGATGAAAGGGTACATCCCCCGTATATATCGAAGGAAAGAAAGAAATCTGTGGGAATCGACGGAATGTCGACATCGCCCTCCAGAAGCGGTTGATATTTACACCACTCTGTTTAACAATGCGCTGAATAATGCACATTATACAGCGCATTGGAAAACTGCACTGATACAACCCATCCCCAAAAGGGATAAGGACACTTCCAATCCGGCAAATCTCCGGTCGATAATCCCTGATTAAGTGGACTGAGGACAATAAAATAATTCCGGTCAAGCAATTTGGTTTTAAGGCTTTAATGATACAATTCATGCCTCGTCTAAACTGGTATCGGATATCCAATGGAATTAAAGCAAAAAACAGTGCACGGGTGCCTGCCTGATTGACTTTTAGAAGGCTTTCGACACCATATGGTAAGAGGAACACTTCTACAAGCTGAACAGGCTAGGCATAAGCAAACCACTGCTGTACATACTTTATAACATGCTCACCAGTAGACAGTTCATTGGCAATTGACCTCTGCTTTAACATTTCAAATCAAAAACGGTCTGCAACAAGGCGCGGTGAATTCACCGATCCTTTTCAACATATACACGAGCGATCTCATAGGATCACTTCACCATACCAAAGCATACGCAGACGATTTGATCGCTTACAGATCAGCACCAAAAATCGAGGTCATTGCAATTCTCTTCGATAAGACTGCCTTCGGGCTTGGCTTCATTTATACAGAACACCAGATTCCCAGTACATACAATTCTATCCCAATGAGGTCCTGTACAATAGGGCTAACCTAATAAGAGTGGATAATTTTGTTATCAAGCTGATTCGAAGGCACGTTGTAAGAGCAATGAGCTCGATGTACAACCTGATATACGGAGCTTATTACCCTAATTATGAGTACCACGAGAGAGTGCGCCTTAACGGCTTTGTTCCCCCAAAGGCGTTGCTCTATTTTGATGAGAACAGGACAGATTGGCAATGCCGCTAATCTTCCACGTTGCTCGGACAGCTGTGGATAGGCGACTCAACTACTACAGAGACGTTGCACACAGCAGTGTGGAGCGTCTCCGGTTTAGTAGGGCGGTATCGGGTCGCGATAGGAAGGACGTTGAATTTCAGTTCTCACAATTTTGGTGGCTAACTAAAAGAGAGGGAAATCCTCCGTCGTTCCCTCTCAATCCGAAGTAGCCCGTTTAAAGTAGGCTGTTTTGTCTTGGCCGACTTACATAGTTTAAAGTATTTGTAGGTATTTTTAGGTATAAAAAAAAAATAAAAAAAAATATAAACAGCACTTTGAAAAAAAAAGTATGTATGTAAAGAATAAGGTAGTGTTTTTACCACGGAATTGTAACTTGGGGTGATAATAGAACTCGATGGACATTACTTTCGGTTGACTGTGAAGAATATATATGTAAACGCATGCAAAAGAAAGAAAATGCACCGATATACACGTTATAACAGTCTTTATTTGATTGTACTTTGACTTTGCATTTAAGAGTATTTATGCCTTTGCTATTTACTTTAGACTTTGGCGCGAAATACAATTGTATTGATTATTGTATTATAGTTACAGAAACATAGAATTTAGTGTTGTTTGTTTTATAATCATGTTGTTATAGAAGAACTGTCACTTGGTGTCATCACTCTGTTTTTCATCGTTTTAATCGAAAACATTCTCCCCGGCTGTGAACGGAGTTCACACATTTTTGTCCACAAACTTGCATAATTCATCCTTCAATTCCGGACCAACCTGTAGGCCCTTGTGGTTGAGCTGATCTACTTCGTGTTGATTGCAAAGGGTACATGCAAAGACAAAGGGGTCATTCCATGATAAATCGCCGAGGCTATATGGAGAGCTCTGAACGACCCCCCTCCGATTTGGTTGAAAAGTGGTAGAAATATTCGTCGGAGTGATAGGAATCATTTTTTATTTTTTATTTTTTTTTCCGAGGGTATTTAAAAAATCTTCATGAAGACACTATGAGGATCGATAGCGCGTGCTCATAGTAGTGTGAGATTTTTACTCACTAAAAAAACCTCCCTTCGTGATAAATTTCTTTGATTACTACAACTAAGTTTTTACTTATCCAGCAGTTTTTCTTCCACGTATTGAGATCGTTTGGCAAGTCCCTTTCCATTGAAAGTTCCTGCTTGTTCCGCAAATTAGACGCGGTTTCTTGCTATCGCTTTAAGTCGATAGGTTTAGTCCTTTGTAGACGACGCAGTAGATTCCTCTCATCTAGAATTCGAAGGACTTCATTGTTAACGTGTCCTTGTAATCTGTCTTTATGCTTACGCGCGAAGTTTTTGATGTCATATTCGACTGTCGCAATTCCTAAATCTCTATGGATATCGCTATTTCTAATAAACCACGGTGCATTAACTATTGATCTTAGCACTTTATTTTCAAAAATTTGTAAAATATTGACATTACTTATTTTGGTACAACCCCAAAGTTGTATTCTATATGTCCATATCGGCTTTAGCACTTGCTTGTACAAAAGCAGATTGTTCTCTATATTAAGCTTGGAATGTTTTCCAAGTAACCAGTACATTTCTCTGTATTTGGTTTCGAGTTCTTTACGTTTTTTCTTCACGTGCGATTTCCACTTCAGCTTAGCATCAAATGTCATTCCAAGATACTTAGCCTCGTTTGCAAACGGAATTTGAACCGAGTTTGAAAAGATGGGCAAATTATTTATTTTCTTATAAGTAAAATTGACATGAACAGATTTGTTTTCGTTTAAAGCTAGTCGCCAAATCTTTGTCTATTCATTTACTTTATTCAATGCTTCTTGCAATTTTTCAGTCGATTCTTCGATCGTTTTACCCGTTGCCAGGATGGCAGTGTCGTCGGTAAATGTAGCTAATACGGTGCCTTCTTTTTGCGGTATGTCGCGAGTATATAATAGGTACAAAAGCGGTCCAAGGACACTTCCCTGCGGCACCCCAGCCCTTATTTCTTTAAATTCCGAATATTCGTTTCCGTGTTTGACTCGGAAAAGTTGATTCGTGAAGTATATTTCTAGAATATTATATAAGTGTTCCGGCAGAACTTGTCGTAATTTATATTTCAAGCCTTCATGCCAGACCTTGTCAAAAGCTTGAGAAACATCAAGGAATACGCTCGAGCAAATCTTTTTTTCTTCGTAAGCTTTTTCAATTAAATCAGTTATTCTATACACTTGGTCTATTGTTGAGTGCTTGGTTCTAAACCCAAGCTGGTGATTGGGAATAAGAGATCCTTCTTCTATAACCGGCTGTAATCGCTTAAGTACTATTCTTTCGAAAACTTTAGACATAAACGGCAGCAGCGAAATAGGTCTATACGATTTTTTATCATTCGGCGGTTTTCCTGGCTTCAGAATCATTATTACTTCCGCGACTTTCCATTGACTCGGAACATATTCTAATCTTATCGCTGCGTTTATAATGTAAAGGAACTTAACTAACGCTTTTCTAGGTAACGATTTAAGAAGCTCTCCTGTGATTAGGTTGTATCCAGGAGCTTTATTCGGTTTCAGTTTCTTTATTTCTTGTTGAAGTTCGGTCAGCCTTGCATTTCTTACTGTGTAATTGTGAAATGCTATATCCGACGCATTATCATTTTCAGCAAGCGCTTGCCCATCAAATGGTTTAAATGTTTCTTCTAAATGGGCGGCAAAGACTTCTGCTCTGTCTTTATCATTCTTGGCCCATTCGTTGTCATTTTTCTTGATTGGGGCCGCTTGTATTTTCGGTTTTTTAATGCCTTTTATAGCTTTCCAGAGCGAATAATTGGAATCTTTGTCCGCTATTAAGCTTTCAATGCTGGTATGTATTATCCGGTTTTTAAAATCAATAATGGCCTTTTTTAGCAAGTTACACAAGCGATTCAAATGCAATTTATGTTGCGGAGCACGAGTTTGTTGCCATTTTTTACGCGCTTTTCTCTTCTCCCTTACCATTTCTTTTATTTCCGGTGGATATTTTTGGGCATGATTGATTGGCGTTTTCCTTTGATAGGGAGTATTTTTCCACGCGGCGCGCTGCAGAACTTCAACAAAACGATCAATTTCGATTTCGAGTTCAGAAGACGTCCTAAGTGATACTCTCAGTTCGATATGTTCTTCAACGTCTTTTTTAAAGCCTTCCCAATCGGTTTTTCTGCTAGTTAGTCTAGCAGGTACATCTTTTTTAATTAGGCGTTCGCTCATCGTTAGAATGATAGGGGAATGATCGGAAGAGAGATCAAAACTTTCATCAATTTTAATACATTTGTCTGGTATTCCTTTTACAACAAAGAAATCGATCAGATTGGGTATTTTGTTGTTATCAGTCGGCCAATATGTTGGTTTACCAGTCGAGTGAAAGTCGCATCTGTGTTGCATGCAGGCGTTGTAAAGTGCTCTGCCTTTTTGTGAGATACATCTTGAACCCCAGAAGGTGTGTTTTGCATTAAAATCACTGCCAATAATAAAATTCGGTCCAAGAGAGTTGAAAATATTTGTAAAATAATTTTTTTCAAGCCTGCAACGCAGTGGACAATAAATAGACGAGACATTGAAAGATGCTCACTTGCATTGTTTGAAGCTCTATCATAATCTCTTCAGAGTGTTCGAAGCAATCTTTTATGATTAAAGACGATCCGCCTCTGGCTCTTTCCGACGGGTGATAAGCGTGATAATTACTGTATCCAGTAATATTTACACGCGATAGTTTCGTCAGGTGAGTTTCACAGATCAAACATATGTCAATGTCATTTTCCCGTAGAAATATTTCTAGCTCTTCTAGTCTTTGTATGAGACCGTTGGCGTTCCATGCAACAATTTTAAGAAGTTTCGTCATGTTCGTTTTGAAATGCTCCTATTGTTAAGCTTATATACAAGCTTCTCCAACTTTTCGACAATTAGCATGTTTGTTTTTGTTTGCTCCTCAAGCCTCGCAAGGATAATGGAAAAGACGTGAGATACGGGGTTTTCTGAATTATCATTGTTCGTTTTTGTTGATGTTGATGCTTGAGCACGCGTCTGTATGTCAGAATCTGATGGCTTTTCTTTAGGCGCTTTTACCTTAACCCGGTGTGGAATTTGATCGGTGTTTGATGTCGCAGCTTGAGCGTACGTAAGCGCGCCAGGGTCGGCTCGGTTGTCTCTAGTCACCTTTCTTGCAGCAGTTTTCGACTTTTCCTTATTTACCGGTTTTGAGGGTGGGTTTTCCGGCTTCATAAGTCGATCTCTTCTTTTTTGTAATTCTTTGGCTACTTCACAGCATCTGTAATTAGCCGGATGCTTACCATTGCAGTTAATACACGCTGCAGGGTTTTTTTTGTTTACACCAAACTCTTGACTAAGATGTTTGCCGGCGCATTTGACACATCGCGGTTCTTTTCGGCAATATGTTTGCGTATGGTTGAATCCTTGGCATCGTTTGCACTGAGGTATCAACCTTGTATTCTTGCGCATGGGTTCGATTTTGACTACGACGTTCAGAATTGTTCTTATTTCGTAAATCTTTTCTAAACTCTCAGCCTTATCAAAGGTTAGCATGAAAAGAGGAAGCTCCCGCTTAACCATCGTTTCCTCGCCTTCCAATTTTTGCTTTTCCCGTTTAATTAAGTTTACCGCATCGACGATTTTAAAGTTTTTGTTCTTCAAATCGTGAACAACGTCTTCCTTCCGGCATGAGGCATGAAGTCCTCTAGCTACGACTCGTATCGGTCTTTCAGATTTATTTTCATACGTATTCCACTGGATTTTTTCAGTATTCAGTTTATTAGATACTGAGCGGTAACTGTCTGAGTCCTTTACGTTTACTTTCTATTTATTGTTGTTGAGCGATATTACTTCAAAATCGGATAGCAACAAAGGTTCGAGAAAAGAATGCAGTTTATTATAGTCTGCAATTCCGATCACGTATATTGGTGGCGGTGGTCGTACCTTATTTCGTGGATTTTCTTCGGCACGCGTGATTATTTTGTCAGGCTGTTCTTTACCTTCTCGTTTATTTTGCGTGTTTTCTTGCCTCGTTAACATTTCGGGCGAAGAGCCAGCTTTTCGTTTTTTGACAGGCCGTTTTTTTAGAATCCAATTGGTTTCCCGACTTAGTTCTTCATCATCCGTTTTATAATCCGTGTTATCGGGGACGATTGAACTCGCAGCAGACTCATTACGAGGTTTCGATGTATCATTAAATGCTTTATTTTCTGCTTTAAGTACATTTAATTCCTTTCTTAGTTCTTCGCAGAGAAGTTCCATTTTACTTAGCCTGGTCCGGAGTTCCATATTTTCGTCCGTTAGGCTTTGAATTTTCGCTGAAGTCCGTTGTTCGTGCGCCTTCTATATTTAAAAAAAATCATAACTTTGGTTCTACTCATCAGAATTCGCTAAAATATACCTTATTGCATTCAGGAAAATGTGAGTTTTCAAAAATTATGAATAATTTTTATTTTCAAGGACGAAGGATATTCCAGAATATCCTTTTTACATATATCCTTGAATAACTCAAAAAATGGTATTTTGTTTTTTTTTCTTTTTTTTATATATCATAGATATAATCGTCCTCTATCTCTATTCAAGTTGGGATCTCTATGGGTTCGGCCAAAATAATGTTTTATAGAAAGGTTAAATATTCTGAAAATAAATATTTCCATATTAAAAAAAGTCACACTGGGGCCTTTGTATCCCAAGGCCTTAAGAACTAAAAAAATCATTACTTATTTTCTTCTAAGAGCATATACATATTCTTCCGAGGAAAAGGAAAAATACTTTCCTTTAATAACTCCTGGTGAAACGGATGAAATATGATGGAGTTTTCTTGTTTCCGGCACAGTTCTTAAATTAGAAAATCTTGATTCCATCAATAATTTTTCTTCATTATACTCCTATGTGGATACGTAGGAGAAATCCATATTTCTTATATTTTCAGTTGCCCAGTTATATAACTGTAAGTGAGTTGTTAAATGTTCCCTATACGGTCTTGGAAGGCTAGCTCTGGCGGCCAGTCTTTTTACTGTGCCTGTCTTTATCAAAATACATTTCGTCAACTTCAATTTTATCTTCAACATCCAGCAATGATGGCGTTGTATCAGAATTTCGGATCTGACTTAATTTTTTTCTGCACGAAGAGCAAATTACCAACTTTGTGTCCAATTTTGGCTGAACCGTAACCATCCATGGTCGTACAGGCCGCAAATCACGAGCACTGGGTTGGTGAGGTGGTAAATCAAGAGGATTACAGCACGTTTTCCACACAAAACCACTCATTATCAATTTATTAAACTCACAATTTAATCAACTCTTTTTACGATATAATTCTGGAAAAAGTCCCGAGCTCACGACTGATTGACATCAAGTGAGTGCAAATAAACTACTTAGTCTAACTTCTAAAATATTAAAAACGGGAAATGTGCAGTTACAAACACTAGTTATTGAAGAAATAAAACAAAAACAAGCACAGTGAGGCTTTTAAAAAAAAAAAAAAAAAAAAACAGCTATGTAACATATGTGCACTCGGGTTATATGTTATGTGACGATGATAAGAGGAGTAACCTAATAAACTTTTCGTATTTTTTTGACTTAGCCGTCTATAAAACATTATTTTGGCCGAACCCATAGAGATCCCATGTTTTAAATCATTGTATTACAACATCTACTTTTCCTCGTTCCTGGAAAATAGCGCGGGTATTACCGATCTCCAAGTCCAAAAGTACTAATCCAGCGTGTGCAGTGGATTTTAGGCCTATTAGTACTCTTCCATGTTTGTCAAAAGTCTTAGAGAAAGTTATTGCCAAGCAACTTCTTGACTACCTGTCTCGCAATAAACTGCTCTATGTAGGACAGTCCGGTTTCAGAGCTAACCACAGTACGTCTACAGCTATGGTCAACATATTGGAGGACATCCGACTAAACTATGATAAAGGATATGCTACTCTTCTCTGTCTTCTTGATTTCTCTAAGGCCTTTGATAAAATTAATCACAAAATACTCTGCTGGAAGTTAAAAAATCTTTTTTCATTTGGTGGCAGTGCAGTGAGTTTGATAAGTAGTTTTCTGTCTGATAGATTTCAAAGAGTAGTCAACTGTGATTCTTTTTCTGCACTTCTTCAAGTTAAACAGGGCGTTCCGCAAGGATCTATTCTTGGACCCATCCTTTTTTCCTTGTTTATAAATGATTTGCCATTAGTGTGTAAACACTCAACTGTTCATTTATATGCAGATGATGTCCAAATGTATACGTCTAACCTCAATAATAACATAGTTGATCTAGTTAATGCTAGCAATTACGATTTGGATGGAATCTATAACTGGTCTGTTTATAATGGCTTGCACTACAAATCAAGTCTAAATGATAGCACTTTGCCATGCGTTTACATATCGGGAGATAAACTTGACATGGTTGAATCAGCGACTAGTCTTGTGTTTATTATTAACTATAAATTGTCTGGTTGCGACCATGCAAACAGTGTAATTAGACGGATATATGGATGTCTCCGCAAGCTCTGGCTGAGTCAAAGTTTCATCCCTACTGATATAAGACGAAAACTTGTTTCTGCACTTATTATGCCTCTTATTACCTATGCGGAAGTTGTTTACTGTAAACTCGACTCCTTTTCCCAACGAAAGCTAGAAGTAGCTCTTAATGATGCCGTTAGATACATCTACGGGTTGCGCCGTCATGATCATATATCTCATTTGACTAGAGATTTTTTGGGAACTTCTCTTAGACACCAGCTAGACCCTAGAAATTGCATTTTCCTGCATAACATTATAATGAATAAGACTCCAATGTACCTGTATGATAAGCTCAATTTTGCTCATTCTCTCAGAACACGTACCCTAATTTCATCACGCTATCGCCTTAATAACTCATCACGCTTTTTCTTCATTTATGCCGTACAACTGTGGAACTCCTTATCGATTAATATTAGAACAATTATGAACACCAAACGCTTCAAATGTGCCATTTTTCAATACTTTTCTTCCCTTCCCTAATTTCATCAGTCCTTTGCCATTCTCCTTCTGCTTTCACTTCCTTCCTTTTCATTTATTTTATTTTTTCTTTTCTATATATTTATTTTAATCTCTATTTCTTTTTTGTTTTTGTTTTTCTTTTGTTTGTGTGTCTATCTTTTATCATTCCTTATTATATTCTTAATTGTTGTACATTTTTAATTGTTTCTTAAAAACACTAATTTTTTATACTTAGTACTATAAAAGACTTATGTCTTAATGTACCTATATTTATTTTAAATAAATTGAATTGAATTGAATTGAATTGAATCCCAATTTGAAATTTGACATAGAGATAGAGGACGATTATATCTATGATATATAAAAAAAGAAAAAAAAACAAAATACCATTTTTTGAGTTATTCAAGGATATATGTAAAAAGGATATTCTGGAATATCCTTCGTCCTTGAAAATAAAAATTATTCATAATCTTTGAAAATTCACATTTTCCTGAATGCAACAAGGTATATTTTATCGAATTCTGATGAGTAGAACCAAAGTTATGATTTTTTTTAAATATAGAAGAACGTTTAAATTTCGATTTTTTGCCAATATTTGAAGTTCCGTTACACGCAAACTATATCGAATTCTGCAAAACTTTTTTGCCCTATGATTCCTACCACTCCAACGAATATTTATACCACTTTTCAGCCAAATCGGAGGGGGGTCGTTCAGAACGTCGGTCGATCCTTCGTGATTAATAAAATGGAATTGAAACATGAATGGGACAACACATTGCTCCACAGTAATAGGGACATATAAGGAGTGAAAAAACAAAACACATTGATGGTGGATGTTGTTCATTTATTGACTTATGATGATCATTCGGGTGATATGTACGTGTCCTTCTCTTACTTCCACTGCCTTATGTGATTTTCATAATACATCTTCCTTGTTCCCGCTGGAGTTGTTTTGATTTGTAAACTGTAGTATGTTTTTTTTTTTTTTTTTTGGATTGCGCCAGGGATGTGTAATCTTCATAGATACTAGTAGCCCGAGTGCTATTAGCATCCACGATTCGTAAACCTGAGTACTCGATGCCAGGAATACGCCTACGTACTAAACACACACCCTACATACTTCAACCACTCTCCCCGCGGGACTGCCGTTAGGTATTACTTCACGGGGCTGGTTAGCAATTCATGCTATGCTTCTTGTATTGCTGCTTCTGATGCTTCTGTTGCTTCTGCTGCTCTTCTTAGCTTTTCTATTCTCCGCAACTCTTTTTGTAGAGTTGTTACGAAAGAACGTATTGCCATCCAACTTTCTTCCAACCGTAACATATGGTCGAGGAGTAATGACGGACTTGGCAGAGTAATTCTCCATGCCGTGAAATGTGTGCAGTAAAACACTGCGTGCTCCGTATCCTCATCTTCACCTGGGCATTCCGGGCAGGATGGTGAGTTGTCGTGTCCGAATCGGTGTAGATATTTGCGGTAGCCACCGTGGCCAGACAGGAACTGCGTTAGATGGTAGTTGCAGTTTCCATGCTTTCGACTTATCCAATCTTGGATTGTCGGTATAAGTTTGTATGTCCATCTGCCTTTTGTTGTATTAGCCCAACGAGCTTGCCACATAGCTGCTGACGCTGCCCTTTCTTCAATTTTTATCACCTTGATACCAGTGGCGTCGTGATGACTCAATGCTCTTCTGTTATATATCCTCAACATTTCATCTGCGAGAATATCGATGGGGACCATTCCAGCTATGACAAATGCAGCTTCGTCAGAGATGGTTCGAAAGCCGCTGATTGTCCGTAGCGCACAGAGTCTGTATGATGACGATAGTTTCCTTTTGGTCTCCTTCGTCCTCAGTGCCTCCGCCTAGACTGGGGCGGCATATAACAGAACTGAGGTGATAACTCTAGAGAATAGAATCCTTCTAGCGTATCCAGGTCCACCGATGTTAGGCATGATACGCGAGAGAGCTCCCTGCATTTGCGATGCTTTTTTGGTAACAAAATCAACATGCGTTTTAAACCGTAGCCTGTTGTCCAGCATTACTCCAAGGTATTTAACTGCCTCTTTCGACCTGATGGTTTGGTTACCAACCTGAAAGTTGGCAAATTCGACGGTTTTCCGGCTGGTTATAAGAACAGCTTCTGTTTTATGGTCAGCTAGTTCTAGTCCGGCGGATACTAGCCAATCTTTTATCCGGGCAATTGCTTCATTTGTAGCTGATTCTACTGCACGGATCTGTTTAGCTACTGTCACGACTGCAATGTCATCGGCGAATCCAATTATCGTTACTCCCCCAGGTAACGCTAATCGTAGTACTCCGTCGTACATGATGTTCCACAATAGTGGCCCTAAAACCTATCCCTGTGGAATTCCCGCAGTTACATTGTAGTATTTTACGCCTTCATCGGTATTGTACCTGAGCTTCCTGTTGTTGAAGTAGTTCGTCACTATCCGTAGCAGGTAATATGGCGTATCCATCCTGGCAAGTGACCTTCTAATAAACGACCAGTTCGCAGTGTTAAATGCGTTTTTAATGTCCAGCGTTACTACTGCACAATACTCCTTTGTGCCGTAGAGCCATCTTTCTCCTTCGATGGCACCTTTGGCGATATCGACTACTGCTCTTATGGCATCAACAGTAGATCGTGCTCTTCTGAAGCCAAATTAGTGATCTGAGAGGGCTCCTTTCTCTTCTACTACTGCGAGTAATCTATTATAGATTATCTTCTCGAGGATCTTTCCCATGGTGTCTAATAGGCATATTGGGCGATAGGATGATGGTTCTCCTGGGGGCTTCTTTCCTTTTGGCAGTAGGACCAAATGCTGTGTTTTCCATTTTTCGGGAAAGGTTCCTTCTTCAAGGCACTGTTTCATTGTTGTTATGAAGAGGTCTGGTCTTTTTGTTACAGCTGCCTTTACTGCCTTGTTCGGGATGCCGTCGGGTCCCGGAGCCTAGTTGTCACCTATCTTGCTGCATGCCCTTAGCAGTTCCTCGTGAGTAATTAAAGGAATATCTTCTGGATTGACTTCTCGTATAATATTGCACATAGCAGCAGGCCTTTGAGGGAAGAGGTGCTCTACTATGGATCTCAGCATTATCGGACATGTTATTTGAGGAGTCCTATAGCCCTTTAATTTCGTCATCACCATTCTGTATGCCGAGCCCCATGGGTTGATGTCGGCTTCTTGACAGAGACGTTTAAAGCATGCAGTTTTGCTTTCCTTAATGACTCTATTTAAGCTACGTCTTGCCAGTCTAAGGGTGTCCAGGCATTATTGGAAATCCGCCCTCCTTCTTGATAGTTGGACTTTACGCCGGGCTTGCAGACATTTTGCCCGGAGTACGCCTATTTCCTCGTTCCACCAGTAACACGGTGATACATTCCTGGTGTTTGCTCTCCTAGGCATTGATGCGTCGCACGCTGTGGTGATGGTGCCTGTGAGGTGGTGAGCGAGGGTCTCCGCTGTTCCGCTTGGATCTTGATCACCGTTCAACATCTCTTCGAATGCATCCTTATGGAAAGATCTCTCATTCCATTTTGGGCCAGTAAGTTTTGGGAGCTGGACTGGTTTTTTCCCTTTTATTTCCAGTATTATCACCTGATGGTCGCTGTGTGAATATTCCTCACTGAACCTCCACTTTATGGTTTTCAAGATGGAGTTGCTCACAAAGGTGATGTCAATGATGGACCCTACTCCAGCCTTCCGGTAAGTATTTGTCCGGCCCTTATTAGCCAATGCCTGCTAGGGGAGCGAATGCTTCCAATAAGACCTGTCCTCTGGTGTTGGTGAGCCTGCTGCCCCATTCTGTTGCCCACGCGTTGAAGTCTCCTCCTATAACCACTGGGGCTCTCTGGAGCGCATCCGTGGTTAGATTATCCAGCTTAAACTGTAGTATGTGTAGTTCATTCATTGTGTCGTGTAGTGCGGTGTATTTTTTTTTTCTTTTTTTTTTATGATGTTTTATTTTAATATTTTTTTTTTTGTTTGGTGTCATTTGGACGACGTGGGAGGATTCAATGTATCCAGGTGAGTAGTTTTATTATTATTTATATATTATGTTTATGTATTATACGAAATTTGGGTTGATTATATTTTTTTTTTTTTGATTAATGAACTTGTACCGGTTCATTGAGTGGGTGGCATTGCTGCGGTTTTTGTTGTTATTTTTTTTTTTCTTTTCTCGGTGTATGCAAGTTAAGTACGTAAGTTTTGTGTGGAGTTTCGCATGAGAAATCAAATAAATACAAAAAAAAATCAAAAGAAATGTGTGCAAATGTGTGTGAAAAGTGCAGTGCCAACAAATTTTGAATGTGCATAAATACGATCGAATACGTTGGTAGGCGTCGTGTTGATCTGCATCGCATGTGATTGTTTTTCACTTTGTAAGTGTAGTTTTTTTTTTTCATTTTGGTTAACGGGTAACGGCGCGGTTCGATTGCTGAAGAATCGTGATGGGTGGTTATGGGTGATGATCAGCTGTGACGAGTGTCGATGAACTTGGCGTTTCGTTGACAAAACAGCTGTGGATGCCCATACATTATGTGTTTGTGTGTAGATAACGTAGAATTTTGTGTTGTGTTGTTTTAGATTTATCAGTGTACGATGTAATAGTATTTAAGTTTTATTGATCAAATTGTAATAAGATTTAAGTTTTATTTATTTAAATAAAGAAATTTGATCAAATAAATGTGTTGTTTTCATTGTTTGATGTTTGACGGTAGGTAACAGATTTTCGTTGTCGGACGTTTGAGCTCTCCGGTTTTTGCTTTCAGTGTCACAACGCGAATTAGAATGTCGGTTCCTGGGTGAACTTCTCTAATACGTGCAAGCATCCATTGAGATGGTGGTAATCGTTCAACCTTAACGATTACTAAATCCCCAACCTTCGGTGTCTGCTCGGTTTTAAGCCACTTTGGCCTCTGTTGCAAACGCGAAAGATACTCACTGCATCATTTACGCCAAAAGCCGTCGGCAAAACATTGAGTTCGTTTCCATCTATATAGCTTACGTTTCCAGGTGAAGTGTCTCCTTGCGGTACCGTATGTAGCGATTCGCCGATAAGAAAGTGTCCTGGCGTTATGACCTCCAAATCCTCATGGTTATCCGAGAGAGGGCATAAAGGTCTGGAATTCAGACACGCCTCTATCTGTGTAAGTATTGTGTAAAGCTCCTTAAATGTCAACTTCTCGTTTCCTGTCGCGCGTTTTAAATGGTGCTTAATGGATTTCACTCCAGCTTCCCAAAGTCCACCGAAGTGTGGCGACGCGGGAGGAATGAAGTTCCACTTGGTTCCTTGATTTGAAAGGATCTCTGCAATTTCTGCCTAATCATGCTTTGCAGCTTTCATCATGCGGTCGAGTTCTGTGCCAGCTCTAACAAAATTTGTTAAGCAATCGCTGTAGATTTGGCTGCATATTTCCGCATCGGTGCATCGCGATCAGTCAACTGCACGAAACTTTTAATCGACTGTGGTGTCTCCTCAGGAACCCTACCTACGACGACCCATACCAATTTGGTCTTTTGGGCCATTGGTGACTTGATGTCATCACTCCTAAGTGATGGAAGTCCGGGTCAGCTAACTCCAAACCATGTATATGGTTCCAGTTGTCAGGTATCGTTGCTTTGGACGGAAGGAACCTAGTTTAAGACTTAAAAACGAAAGCTTTAGTAGAGCTTTCAAACGTCGAAACCCTCGACGCAAACGTCATGTCGACATAGTGTTGGCTGGTGCCGTGGTAATGTGAGTGCGTGATTACGTGGGTGTAACAATGAGTGATGACGTTGTTGACAAAAATAGCAGCTATTGCTACTGGGACAATCTCGGGTTGGATGGCTATAGGCGAGACAATTTTCGCAAACCTTAACTTGTTGAACCGTCTGTTGTCTATGCGTCACGTCCATGCCCAAAAATCGGTTGCCCATGGTTACACACTTTGCATTGAAATTGCTTCGTTTTTGCCGAAGCGTGAAAAAACTTGGGGGGGGCGAGTCCGATTTAGACCATGGCTTGGCGATAGACCGAGAAGTGCACTGCTGCGCTATAGCTTCCAACGTATGGAAACGGGTTTCCAAAAATCTCATTGAACTGCTTCATCGTTGGCAAGTCCGTACTACTGCCCAACTTCTCTTCCCATAATTTCTGCGTCAGACTGGCTAACTTTTGAACAAGAATATAAATAAGAATTACATCCCATTCCTTGACTGGCAACCCTAAATTCTCCAAAGCATGAGGGCGTTGACTAACACTCGTTTGTGATCAAACCTCGACGTTAAAGTTTCCACGCAGTAGCGTAATTCCCAGCCTCGATTGATAAGTGTTGAAGAAGTCGTGCTGCTTCACCAGTTAGAAAGGACTTCAAATAATGTAATTTTTGAATCTCACTTAGTGAGTTATTGCTGTGAATCAGGGACACGAAAATGTCATGAAAAGACCTCCATTTGGTGTATGATCCAGCAAAATCTGGGATGTGAATCTTAGGGAGATGTAGATCCTTGCTAATGTCACTAGTAGCAACTGAGGAAGCAGCCGTCGTCGCAGCTGGAAGAAGCTTACTGGTAACTGCGCACTTGTCGAGAACATCCAGCAACTCACATCGATACTCCAGGTAAGTCTCCTGAATTTCCCCATACAATACTACTAGACCCTCTTTTGTGAATCCCTTTTGCAGTTCAGCATCACCCATAACCTCTTCGTGATAACGAAGAGAAGCCACCAGAATGTCTTCTAACAACGAAAGCCGAGTCGATAAATAAATATTTGACCTGCGTGCATCACCTGTCTTCTTAAAATTGACTAAGTCACGTTTAATTTGAGCCAATAGCTGATTCTGGAGCTCTCCAAAAGACATTTTACAAAAAGACATTGTACAAAAAAGGAAATGAAATAGTAAGGACTTATGTACGTGTTGTGCCTTAAGTGGACGTCTGCAGCAGCGATATTACACGACGCGGGAATCCCGATTTGCACACTTGGAATTTACAGTCTTTCGTGAAACAAAGGAAGACAAAGGATTGCACTTGCACTTCGACAAATGTCCGTAAAAGTATATTACAGTATGTATCTCACTTGTGTTTCTTAATGTTTTAAGTTTCTGAATTGTTTTTATTATTATTTTTTTTTATTTTAGCACACCCAAATTATCCGGATTAGAAGGACCAATGTTTCCACCACGGAATTGTAACTTGGGGTGATAATAGAACTCGATGGACTTTACTTTCGGTTGACTGTGAACAAAAGAATATATATGTAAACGTATGTAAAAGAAAGAAAACGCACCGATATACACGTTATAAAGGTCTTTATTCAATTGTACTTTGACTTTAAATTTAAGAGTATTTATGCCTTTGTTATTTATTTTAGATTTGGCGCGAAATACAATTTCCCAATGTATTGCTTCATATATTATGTAGATTTGTGTATAAATGTATTAATTTACAAATGTTTTGATTATTGTATTATAGTTACAGAAACATAGAATTTAGTGTTGTTTGTTTTATAATCATGTTGTTATAGAAGAACTGTCACTTGGTGTCATCACTCTGTTCTTCAATGTTTTAATCACCAACAGGTAGAATAAGGTAGTTTTAAGATTTATTTTAAGGTAGTTTTTAAGTTTTATTATAAGAACACAAGAAAAAAAAGTACATACACTAAGGTTTTTGTAATTTTATTAATAAGAATTTTTCTTAGTATTTATTAATAATTAAAGAATAGGACAATTAAAACAATTAAGTACGGTACGTCGAAAGACATAGTTTTAAGTATTAGGTTTAGCTTAGAGCGCCCGCATAGTGCCAGTAAGTTAGAATAACATAGTTAAGTTAATTAAGCTAGTTTTAAGCGTTTTTTGTCTAGCATTTAAGTTATAATTGAATTGAGTTAATAAAAATGAATTTAAAATGAAAAACAAATTAAAATTACGAATAAAAAGTTTTTGCCGAAATTTCGTTGACCCTATGTTGTACATATAGTTCTGGGAAATGATCGATGTGTGTTACGCGACGTTGAAAATTGCCAGTTGACTCAGCTACCGTACGATGGGGTTGTTGAAGCTAGTAGAATGCGGAAGTGGCTTTCTAAACCTACTGACAAGGCTGTAATTGTTGACGACCGGGGTAACACTCTAGATGAAATGGACACCGAAACACTTTTTGATACAGTATTTAAAAAAATGGGTCATATATACAAAAACCCGACAGCCATTTGTATGGAAAAAAACACGAAGAAAAAGTGCCGATTGGATTACAGGGGATATCGTAGAGAGCTGCAAAGACAGAGATCGATTGTATCGCAGGTGGAAGAATAATCTAACCAATATAACATATGAGACCGAATACAAAAGATTACGCAACCGAATCAACAAGAAAATATTGTAACATAATGTAGCATAATAACTACTCCCAAAAGTAAGCAACACAAAATTGCATTCCGAAGTGTCTTTTCGGAACACATTCGAGGTTCGTGTCCACGGAAGAGAAAGAATATGTATAAGACTACGTCGCGGAATTAAGAGAGAATTATAACCACAAGAGATTATTGGCTGCAGCTGTCATCTTGGAATTATTACATCAGAATTTTCTCGCTCCAGAGGTCGAGGAATTTGCTAGAAGTTTCTGGCTATCAGAAATGCGACTATATAAGACAGATGGCGATCGAGGCAGGGGCAGTTGGTTTTCGAACCGCACGAAGAGATTGGAAACGTGATAATAGGCAAAGTTGTAATTTTGTGATAAATTGAAAGTTAAGAATTAACAAGAAGCAGTAATTAGTTTGGATTTGTGAATTAAGTAATTGAAATGAGATAGTGATTTGAGAAGAAAGAGGCCTTGTAAGAAAAGAATTTACGGAGAATAGTATAGTGTGAACTTGAATTGTTCTATAGACTAGAAAATAAAGAAATAATCTCACAGAATAACGTTTTATCTACTCGAGCCGTAGCTCGCATATTACATTTGTCTCAGTAGTGGGATAAGACTTATTCTGTGAACAACTATTTCCGTGGTGTGAAATTACACAATAAAAAAAACGATTTCTGTGTTGAGTTAATTAGTTGCGCAAAATGGGTCGCAAATTGGGAAAACTAACTGTAATTCAACTAAAGGCAGAACTCAGTAAGCTGAATCTCGACACAACTGGGGGAAAAGATGCCCTACTGATTCGTCTGGAAGAAGCAATAAAGCAGGAAGGTGAAAATTCGCATGACGTAGAGTTTGACGTGGAAGAGGAACCAGCGAGTACAGTAGCAGACCCGGGTATAACAAGTCTGCTCCTGCAACTTAAATCAGTCATAGACGAACAAGGGAAAGCAATAGAAGACCAAAAGAAGTATCTGGAACTTAAGCTCGATGACCAAAAGAAAGCAATAGACGACCAAAAGAACTCTCTAGAACTTAAGCTTGAGGAACAAAAGAATTCTCTAGAACTTAAGCTGGACGAACAAAAGAAAGTAATGGACGAACAAAAGAATTCTCTAGATGCTCTGGAAAGCAAACTTGATGAGCAAAACAAGAACTTGGAATCCAAATTCGAAGCGATCGAAGAGAAAATCGAGAAGGTCGAGACGCAACTCGAAAAACTCGAAACTAGATTCGATGAAAACTTTGAGAAACATGAAACTCAGTTCGGGAAGATAGAGACTCAGTTTGAAAAAGTGGATACGCAATTCGAGAGAGTAGGAAAGCAAGTCGAAAATCGAGACAGAAAGCACGGAAATATTCCACTGACGGTCTGAGAAGAAAGGAGATGCAGCCTTCTATCTTCGATGGTCAAACATCATGACCAATTTATAAGAGGCAATTCGAAGCGGCCGCAACGACCAATAGCTGGGACGATGAAGAGAAGTCTATTGCACTCACGCTTGCACTGAGAGGTCCAGCTGCGGAGCACTTGCAGACCATCGCGGAAGATAAACAGCAGAACTACGACTCTCTGGTTCAGACTATCGAGATGCGGTTTGGGGATGAACACATGCAGCAGGTGTACAGGGTTCAGCCTGCGTAGTCGAGTCTAGAAAAGGGGGGAAACGCTCCAACAGTTGCAAGCGGATATAGAGCGACTAGCCCATCTTTCATACCCTAAGCCGGTGAGGAGCTTATCAACGAAATGGCGGTGGAAGCTTTTATTCAGGCCATAGAGGACAGACAACTGCAAATGGCTGTAAGGATGGTTGAAAAGCGAACACTCCCCGAGGCATTGGCATTCGCTTTGTCAATGAAGGCTGCGGACCAAGCATACCAGGGAATACACCGTGTCAGGGAAATGTCCGTCGTGGAATGCTCATGCCAGAGAACAGCCGTCATGGATGAAGACAAAGCTCGCGGAAGTTAAATCCGTTGCTGGAATTGCAACCAAACCGGACACCTACAACAGCAGTGCAGAAGTTCACCTAGGCGAGGAAATTGTCCACAGTGCGGAAGTAGGAGAAGCAGAGAGGAAGCATCCGTCGGTGATAACATCCATCCCGTCGGTCAGACTTCCCAAAACCAGCAGTCGGGAAATGCGTAAGGACCAACATCACGGGGCAGAAGTTGGTTACTGGAATCGAGGACCCCAGGACCACCATTTAAGTTTCGCAAACCAAACGGGGTAACAAGAGCCTGACAGTGAAGGCACTAATCAACAAGAAGAAGTGCGTAGCTACCATCGACATAGGTGCAATTGCCTCCATTGTAAGAAGAGATATCGTCAGAAGCTCATAGCTGCACAACACCAACAGCTACTGCCTGAAGACTGCAACAGGGGAAATGGCGAAGGTGTTTGGAGAAGTTGGTCTTACGATTACTCTGGCGGGACTGACGTTATCCCATGCGTTTCTGGTGGCAGATATATGCGACGAGTGCATCATCGGAATAAATCGCCATTCAAGTACTGAGGAATCAAAATGTGGAGATTCCGATGGTGTACGGAAACGAGAATGCCGTAACTCTCAGGACAGTCATCAGCAAAGACGAAGTTTTGCCGCCGTCTTCAGAGACAATCATTTGGACGAAGCTGGAAGGTGATCTTGGTAGCCACCGATTCTACATAGTAGAGAGAAGCATTCTCAAAACTACATAGTGGGTAAGACGTTAGTAGAACCAAAGAACACCATGGTTCCAGTGAGAGTTTTGAACGCGAGGCAACTTAAGTCAGTCAAACTAAGGCGAGTGGAAGTGACTGGAAAATGCACGCCGATTACCGCCGTCGCAACAATATCTGAACGTGATGCTCCAAAACCTCTCCCATCACCTTGGACAGCGGAAACGAGAGAGACGATTCTCCAGTCCAGTGAGCTGAATCAGGAGCAGCGAACTATGGCAGAGAATCTTATCAATGAGTACGCTGATGTATTTGCCTCACAGGACGAAGAATACGGCCGAACACACCTGGTACAACATCGAATAGACACTGGTGATACTAGACCAATTCGTCAGCCCGCTAGGCGCCTTCCATTGGCAAAGCAGACAGAAGTTGCAGAGATGGTGTCGGCAATGGAGAAAGAAGGTCTGATTGAAAGTTCCAAAAGTCCGTGGGCATCACCGGTTGTACTGGTTAAGAAGAAAGATGGCAGCACGCGGAAGTCAAGTTCTGCGTGGACTATCGGCAGCTCAATTACGTCACCAAGAAAGACAGCTATCCTCTGCCACGGATTGACGACACGCTAGACACACTATCAGGAGCCCGATGGTTTTCCACTCTCGACTTGAAGAGTGGCTACTGGCAGGTACAGATCCATCCAGAAGACCGGGATAAAACCGCCTTCACCGCAGGACATAGGCTATGGCAATTCACGGTAATGCCATTCGGGCTGTGCAATGCTCCGGCGACTTTCGAGCGATTGATGAAATGTGTCCTGTAAGGGTTAACATGGAAAATCTGTTTGGTATACTTGGATGATGTCATCGTCGTTGGAAAAACGTTTGCACAACACCGAGACAATCTAAGGGATGTGTTTCAAAGGCTTCGAAGTGCCCACCTGAAGCTCAACCCCAAGAAGTGCGCCCTGTTTAGAGCGGAAGTCAAGTACTTGGGGCACATAATTTCAGCGGAAGGAGTGGGAACCGATCCAGGGAAGGTCGAAGCGGTGAAAAACTGGTCAGTCCCCAAAGATAAACACAAAGGTGGTTGCGTACTTCAGCAAGGTGCTCTCTAAGCCAGAAAGGAACTACTGCGTGACAAGGCGGGAACTTCTAGCTTTGATCTTGGCTACGAAGCATTTTCACAAATACCTCTATGGGAGGAAGTTCGTTCTTCGCACAGACCATGCAGCCTTAAAATGGCTATTACAGTTCAAGAGTCCTGAGGGTCAGGTCGCAAGATGGATCGAAAGGCTGCAAATCTACGACTACGAAATACAGCATCGTAGAGGAAAACACCACTCTAATGCGGATGCACTGTCCCGGAGACCATGCAGAACGGATTGTAAACATTGTGCGCGTCAGGAAGAGCGGGAGCTGGTTTCCATCCAAAGAATGAGAGCCGAACCTATCGCCGGCTGGAGCGTAGATGAGATCCGGAACGCTCAGAAGGAAGACCCGGATATCGAGCCGATTCTGGCCTGGAAGGAGAACATGGAGAAACTGGATCATCAGGACATCTCTCACAGAAGCCCGACCTTAAAGGCATATTTTGCGCAGTGGGACTCCCTCCATGTCCAAGAAGGTGTTCTGAGAAGAAAATGGGAATCCTCCGTCGCTTGTAATTCAGCTTGTCGTGCCGCGGACGAGGGTCAAGGAGGTGTTACAGGAAATGCATGGCGGGGCGTCCGGAGGCCACTTGGGAGTGAATAAGATGCTAGAAAAGGTACGAGAACGTTTTTATTGGTTAAAAGCGAAGGATGGTGTCGAAGACTGGTGCAGAAAATGCGACGTGTGTGCAGCTAGCAAGGGTCCGAGAATCAAAACTCGAGGTAAGATGCACCAATACAACGTGGGAGCGCCTTTCGAACGAATCGCCATTGACATCGCAGGGACCTTTCCGGAAACCGACAATGGTAATCGGTATATACTCGTAGTAATGGACTACTTCAGTAAATGGCCCGAAAGCGCTTCCGATCCCTAACCAGGAAGCCAGAACCGTGGCAGAGCAGATCGTCTACAATTGGGTTAGCAGATTCGGTGTGCCCTCGGAATTGCATTCTGACCAAGGGCGGAACTTCGAGTCAAGAATCTTCCAAGAGATGTGTCAACTACTCGGAATCAAAAAGACACGGGCAACCCCGCTTCATCCACAGTCGGACGGTATGGTGGAGCGTTTCAATAGGACTTTGGACGAACATCTCTCGAAGGTTGTAGGTGACTACCAACGTGATTGAGACCGGCAGATTCCCTTATTTCTGATGGCCTATAGAAGTGCCGTGCATAACACTACTCGACATACGCCGTTCGAAATCTTGTTTGGTGGAATAGCTCGGTTACCCAGTGAGGTGATATTTGGATCTCCTACCAATGAGCCCAGAAATGAAGAAGAGTACGTGGCGGACCTTAGGGAAAGGCTTAGGGACATACACCAAAGGACCAGAAGCCAGATTAAGATAACGAGCGACCGCATGAAGACCAGGTATAATGCCAAGGCAACAACGTCAGGATTCCAGGAAGGAGGTCTAGTGTGGCTGTATAATCCCCATCGCCAAAAGGGGAAATCACCTAAATTGCAGCAGAACTGGGAGGGTCCCTACAGAATAGTAACCCGCATCAACGATGTTGTCAACCATATCCAGCGAGGACCAAGGGCCAAAATGAAAGTGGTTCATGTGGACCGACTGAGTCGATACAATGGCCGAAGTGCGGACGCACTTGTTCGGGATGAACAAGTCTAAGAGGGGGGCAGTGTAACAGTGCAGTGTAGCATAATAACTCCGCCCAAAAGTAAGCAACACAAAATTACATTCCGAAGTGTCTTTTCGGAACACATTCGAGGTTCGTGTCCACGGAAAAGAAATAATATGTATAAGACGACGTCGCGGAAATAAGAGATTATTGGCTGCAGCTGTCATCTTGGAATTATTACATCAGAATTTTCTCGTTCCAGTGGTCGAAGAATTTGCTAGAAGTTTCTGGCTATCAGAAATGCGACTATATAAGATAGATGGCGATCGAGGCAGGGGCAGTTGGTTTTCGAACCGCACGAAGAGATTGGAAAAGTAATAGTGGGCGAAGTTGTAATTTTGTGATAAATTGAAAGTTAAGAATTAACAAGAAGCAGTAATTAGTTTGGATTTGTGAATTAAGTAATTGAATTGAGATAGTGATTTGAGAAGAAAGAGACCTTGTAAGAAAAGAATTTACTTAGAATAGTATAGTGTGAACTTGAATTGTTCTCTAGACTAGAAAATAAAGAAATAATCTCACAGAATAACGCCGTAGCTCGCATATTACAATATGTAGGAGTCAGGAACAATACTACAAAAGAAAGTTCGAGCAAGTAAAATATGATCCCAAAAAAAACATGGGCGCTCATTAATGAAGTACTGGGATGAAAGAAGCCGTCGTTAGATGAAACAATCGTAAAAAACTTTTCACCTAATACGAATGTTAATTTATTGACCGATATATTTGCGAACTCACTTTCACAACAAGCAGCATCAATAATTCACACATGTAGCAAAACAACATCCAACCACCAGAACACATTTATACGGGACACAATATACTTGGGAGATACAGACTGTGTGGAAGTAGCAAATCTCATAGCTCGCTTAAATATCCAAAAGGCAGCTGGAACAGGTGGTATTAGAGCGATAGACATAAAGTCAAATGCCGATATCTTTACGCCCATAATTACCAATCCTATCAATATGAGTTTTAATACATCCACTGTGCCAAAAAGCTCAAAGAGGCACTTATTAGACCTATCTACAAGGGAGGAGCCAAAAATGAGATAGCAAACTATCGTCCGATTGCAATATTGCCGGTGATAGAAAAGATCTTGGATCAAATCGTTGCAGATCGAATATGGAAATTTATTTATAAGCATAAAATAATAAGCCAGAATCAGCAACCAACTTCTCGGCGATTTTGCAAACTTAATTAACACCAGCCTTAACAAAAATCACCACGTGTTAGTGCTTTTCATAGATTTTAGCAAAGCATTCGATACACTAGACCACAATAAACCCATGGAAGCAATACAAAGAATAGGTATTAGAGGGAAACTAGCAGATTGGTTGAGAGACTATCTCAGAACGAGGACATTTCGCGTGGGAATCAAAGGCTACTGCAGCAAAGCCAACACAGTGCAGAATGGAGTCCCACTTGGACTCCTATAGTTCATATTGTGCACCAATGAACTACTAAAATCCTTCGCATATGCAGATGACACGGCGATTGTTGTCTTCCACAAATCGATTGTATTTAGAAACAAACAGGATGATGCAGGCAGAGTTCGATGAAGCAGGGAAATGGTGTCACGATAATGGGCTCTTAATAAATGCAGCAAAAACAAAACTACTGCATATTCGTAGCGCACAGTACCCAAAGTCACAAGTGAATATTGAAGCATTCAACTGCGCTAATCCAAGCAACTGCCAGATTATAGATGTCGTGGATACGTACAAATATCTGGGTGTAACGATCGACAGTCATTTTGTATGGGACCCACACATAAACGATTTACGAAAGAAGCTGAAAGGATCCCTATTTGCACTGGCTTGTCTAAAGTATAAGGCTTCAAGCTGTGTGCAAAAACAAGTGTACCACGCTCTTGTCGAGTCAAGGTTGAGATACGGCATACTAGCATGGGGAGGTGCAGCGGATTCACACATTGCGAAGCTTTAAAATTTTCAAGACAAGGCAATAAAATGACTGTCGAGAAGAAACAGCGTAGAAGACCGAGTGAGAGTCCTCAACTTGAATCAGATATTTAATATGACAGCAGCGTTGGAGTACTATGACGATGAACGTTTCCGAACTCTAGTCAGTCTCAACTTCAATACCAGAAGACGAGCAGAGGGGCTGTACCATCTTCCATCCTTCAAAAACGTGTACGGCAAGCGTCAACTGATGTACACCATACCAAGCATCCTAAATAATCTTCCAAGCAATTTGCGAAATTTAAATAACATTAATTTGAGAAAAAAAAGACTAAAAGAATATTTTCCAGAAACAATAATGCAATCTCTGAAAACCATCTCATTTGAAATTTTAAATGTTTCTAATTCTTTGTTTTTTGTGTTTTATTTAAAGGAAAATAACTATTAAAAACTAATTATAATCAAGTTTAAAAATTTACATATATGCACTTAATTTAAATTACCTGCCATTTTGATGATAGCAATAAAATAAATTTAATTTGAGAAATGACCTCCCGCAGATAAGCCACGTGGCTTCCCAGGTAAGAAAAAATATTGTACTAGATCTAGGATACATGAAATAAACCAATTACAATTTCAATTACAATGTAGATATAAGTTTTAAACACTAACTTTGTTAAATTTTGTTGCAAATTTAATTGCTTTGCTCGTGGTCGACTAAATGTCAGATCGGCCGAGTTGTAAGCATTGTTTTCTTATTTATTTTTGAACATACTCATTTAACGAACGCCATTGCGTTCTATTAATTTAATCTATACAAGTTTAAGAAGCACTCTGTTTAAGTTTAAGAAGGACTGCTACAGTATACGTATTGCACCTACCTTCAGGGAGAACCCCATTTTTTATTATTTTAAGAAGATGAGACGTGTCCAAGAGAGGAACATAACAAAATAAAAGGGAAAAATAATCCAGAGCCATCGTCGTTTTTTCAATATTCAATATTTCTATAGTAAATAAAATAAAAATAAGTAAATAAATAAAATAAAGTAATAAATCATGGCTTGAAGGAACTTTCACAATCCCAATTACAACTGCCAGACCAGGTAGACCTGAAAAGTCATTTGAAGAACTAAGCGATAGGAGTAAAAGGAGACAACATTTTTCAAACTGCGGAACTAGGATTTGCAACTCAGATGAAGTTAAGAGAGTCTGGGAAGGATGCTGCTTCACAAGTAATGACAGAAATTTTAGAAACACTCCAGAAAGCTCAGAAGTTTAGACAAGCATACCTTAACCTTAAGGAAAATAAAGAAAAATTGCCGTTAATAAAATAACTTTTCATGTTTGTTGAAGCAGGGTTATCGCGAAAACAATATGAAACAATCGCAGCAACAAATTTGGGGCTTTTTCCTTATTACAATATCCTTCAAAAAGCCGTAAACGATTGTTATCATATCCAAGGATTATACACTGTAACTGAAACCTTGGCCGAAAATGCATTAGTTCAAAGCGTGGTTGTGACGGATCCTAGTAATTGCAGTACAGACAAACGTTTGAAAATAGTTCAGAGTCAGATCCATTTATATTTCAAAGCACACTTGTTCTCTTTCGGTTGGTTTGTCTTTCAAAAATCATCTAGGAAAATCCAACTCCCTCTTCTCCACGGTTCTGCAGACCAATTCGAATCAACTTTGTTAAAGAAAACACAAACATTACAAAAAGTGAAATAAACTATGTTCAAGCCAAGATTGATTCACTAGTCAAAACTACAATGAGGTATACATTACTTTTTGCTATAGTTGATGGCAAAATATGTAATGCAGTAACTGAAACTACATCAACGCAGAAGTGCTATCTCTGCTGATTAACATCAAAAGAATTAACAAATTAAGTAAACCAAACATAATTAATGAAAAATCTATTGAGTTTGGCCGAATGCCCGAGTCAGACTTTTCAAAAGTGTTGTGCACATTGCTTATAAGCTCCCAATAAAAAAATGGCAATTGCGAACATTGGAGGACAAAGAGGCATGAAAGATTCTAAAAATTCAAATTCAGGGAGAATTTAGGCATAAACTTGGTCTTATTGAGGATTTTCCACTTGCTGGTTTTGGCAACACAAATGACGGAAACACCAGTCGAAGATTTTTTAATCATCCGGAACTTGCTGCTGAAATAACGGGAATCGATTTACAGTTAACTTTCCGCTTGAAATTCATTTTAGAGGCCATTTCAAGAAGATTCAAAATTGATGCTGGCAAACTTGGGTTGTACACCATGCATACAGCTAGGCTTTATGTCGAGTTATACCCATGGTACCCTATGACTCCAACCATGCTTAAAATCTTAATGCATGGATCTGCAATATAACGTGAATGCAGTCATGCAGCGGGTACGTTTGCGATTCGGTCGTCCGGAACAATTAATTCGCAGCCAGCTGCGAATCCTTACGGATATTGCCCCTATCATTCAGTTTCAGTTAAAAAGCTGATCCGCTTTGCCACCAAGGTGAACAACTCAGCTGTATTTTTGCAGTCGGTTAATGATCAACAACACTTGGGGAATCCAACGCTGTAAGACGAGCTCATAGATAAGCTTCCTATGAGTAGACGAATTGACTGGACCACGTATGCAGCGCCGATACAACCGTATCCTACGATCCTTGACTTCAGCAACTGGCTGAATAAATTAGCTAGTCTAATTTGTAACGTGAAGGATACAACAATGGAGACTAAAGGGCGACGGATAGTACTGCATGCTGCCAATAAAGTTTACGTCCCAGAATGTCCGATATGTCGTGCCAGACATAAAATTATGGACCGATGGGCTGAGGTCAAACGCCTTAAGGTATGCTTCACCGGACACGCAACACGAACCTGCCACCGTCGAAAGCCATGTGATGTCGAGGGATGCTAAGGAAGTCATCACAAGCTGTTGTACGAAAATATTCCGCCGAACGTCCATCAATGTCGCCACGGGATGGCGGAGGTGCAGTTTTAAATTGCGTTGTCAAGTCGAGCTGGAACTCAAAGCTGTTGTTTCGAATCTTACCAATTCAATTGTTTGGACCGAGAAAGCGAGTCAACGTATACGCTCTATTTGATGAAGGTTCGCCAGTGACGAAGATGGATCGCAGGCTGGTGGATAACCTCGGTTTTGATGGCCTCCAAAGTAAATTGAACATTCAGAGGTTTCTAGAGAGGGTTGCCGATGAAAAATCTGCACGAAAGTGAAAAAATCGAGGACGCTAGCCGCCTGAAGCATTTACCAATCGAAGCCTATTCCGATGTCAAGCTATTCAGATGTCAAGAATAACACAAGATTGGTCGGATGGGATTGTCTGATCGAGGAGGCTAGGAATGCAGTCTTTAGCTAACCGCGTTGGATAGGTGATATTAAATATGTGAAGTCCTACAGAGGAAACTAAATTTTTTATTTGGAAGGCACGAGAATCATTGTTTAGGTGGTCTGAATTAAAGTCACCAGAGAAAATTACGTGTTCGTAAATCGTTGAATATTGTGAAAGAACAGAGAAAAACGGTTGGGGAGAACAACTCCCGTATGGAACATAGGCACACGCAATCAAGCATTTGGTGCAACCGTCATGAATTTCGACAATTAAAAACCCTGATTCAGTATCAATGGATTTACTAATAATTTTACATTTTAGAGACGATTTGCAGTAAATTGCTCTCTCGCCTCCCCATGTATAAGTTATTCTATCATTTCTAGAATTTACATAATTGGCTATAGTATACTATGTATCAGGTATATCACGCTTAAACCAAGTTTCAGAAACACAAACGACATCAACTCCAGCATTGGTAAATATATATTTCAAATAATCTAATTTATGCTGATTAAGACTGCGTGCATTTATATGACAAACCTTAAAACCACCACGACAATTAGAAAGAACATTAATCATTATGTGCGTGTTTTTTTTTCCCCACTGTAACTGGAACGTACTCTATTCATATTGCACTAAAAACAAAAACAGAGCAAACAAATATAACGCCAGGCACTTAAGAGCACAGGATAGAGAGAAGAAAGGAAAGAGAAAATAAAATGAAAAAAAAAGAGCTAATCAATAACAATTTTAAAATAATATTGTATAACAATAGAATACAAATACAATACGGCGATTTTAATGATGAGTCGCAGCAGCGTGTAGACAGAGAAGGGTTGTTTTTTCCTCTTTAAAACAATTGCACTTTGTAAAAGAAAGAGCGAGTGCTTAGTTAAGCTCTCGTTCAAGTAATAACTGTCATTGGATGTAATGCCAATATCGCTCAGCTTTAGTACTTTATTCTTTTCTTTTCGGTAATTCGCAGCAGCTACGAGGACAGCAGTTCTTTCATGTGAAGAGCGTAATTTTAAAACAATCAATGGTAGGGTGGTCGGTGAAGAATTGTTGTTGGTGTTATTTCGCCTTTTCGCACGAAAAGCATTAACAAGATGAGGCGGGTTGCAGTTAATAGTGCCACAAAGCTTATGACAAATTTGAACAAGATTTTAATCAGGCTGTTCAGGAACCGCAAAGAGCACTGCATCACAAGCAACTTCTTTCCGCTCCAAGATATTAACTTGTTTACGAAGAGCAAGGATCTCAGCACTATGCAGATGAGCCGTAGAAGTGATATTATATTCATTTTTGTCAACACGGGTTATTATGCTTTTTAGGAAAAATTCAGATCGCATTTTGTTTATTTCGTCAGCGAAACTACTTTGCAAAGTTGCAAAAGTTTAGCTAATTGTTCTTCTAAAACCTTTATAGTTATCATTTGTTTATCGTTGTTTAGAAGTTTAATTAAAGGTGAGGAAGGGCCAGTATGGGGGGAGAGAGCGTCTCCTTGTGTTTTGATTCGTGTTGATATGCCTGATGTGGATGACATTATTGGTGAGAGAACTTTGGCACAATGGAAGACACAATCGAAAATATAAATGGCAAACAAAATTATGCACCGGAGTAGTTATTTATTCTGTTTTATTTTTGTTTGTATATAAAAGTTGGATTTTGGAATAATTATGTGCTGTTTAAACTGACTTTCGCTGACAGATCAAAAAACATGTTTATTCGCTATCATCGCACATACTCAGAATCAAGATAATAAATCAAGTTAAATTTAGCTAAGAAGTGTTTTTCTTTTATTCGACTGAGGGTTTTCTTGCTCCTTTTGATTTACTATTGCTTTTTGCTCCCTCTTCTAGCTTCAGCAAGGGCTCGCCATCAATACCCCCTGGTGTCAGGTGTGGGGTTTATCTGAGCAAAGCTAAGTTAGTTTTTTTTCACGGAAGTATGGATGCTGAGGAGGTTCGCCAACAATTCGCTGCGCTGTCGACGATGCTACAAGAGCGAAGTCTTCACGAACGGAAATCATTAGAATTAGAGGACTGGAAATCAGAGCTGGTCGGTAGGCAAACGAAGATGGAAGACCGAATGAAGGCGCTAGAGAAGACCTTCAGCGACAGAAATTTTAAGCTCACAGCTGAGCAGCACTCGTCGCCTCATCCGGTATTCGAAGACACCGCTAAATGGACGACGTCATCTCATCATCCGGAAGCAGATGATGAGAAAAGTGGCTGAAGCATGTAACCAGTTACTCAAGAAAACAAGTTGCATCATACACCTCGCAAAAGCCCGAAAAATGAAGGCGCTCTCTGACAGCGAACACCAGGGAGTCGCTAGGTAAGCAACCAATTCCTGCAGTGGATATCCGAGTATTAAAGTGGTTCGATGGGCAAGCGTCTTGGGCCGACAATGAGCTACAGTTCGAGATCATCGCTACTTTCCGATCATCGTAACGGAAAGTGACATCTTACTCGAGTCATGTGCAGAGATCCAGTATCGACCCAGCACCAGACATGGCAATGCAGCCCGTTGTCCCGAAAATCTAGTGGAAGCTGCAAGTACTGCACAAGAGCCGAGGATAAGTAGTTAGCTCAGGCGAGGCAGGCTAAATTTGTAGAGGTTTCGCGGGATTTGGAAGAGGAACAGCGAAAAGATCCTATGCTCTCTAAGCTTAGGACTTGGATAGGCAACGGTGCTTAAGCTGTTCACTCTGCACTGCACGAAGGGGGCTAATACGACGAGCTCACGGGGCGTTGCGACTCAGCCGGCCAGAAAATAGCTTCGAAAGGATAGCCGTAAATATCCTGGGCCTTTACCACTCACTACCGCTGGCAACCGATACATCGTGGCAACGATGGACCATTTTAGCAAGTGTGTCGCCCTCCCGAACCAGACAACTGAAGTGGTGTTGCAGCCTTTAATCCACCAGGGTCCCAGTTCTTAATCCTCGATCAACAGGCATAGTTCAACCCAAAGAGGCGGAAGAGTTTATGCCCGAAGTTATTAATCGACTGGGAGGACACAGTAAAAATCGTCGAACGGTTGTCGGAACTAGTCTACCGAATCCAGACCACGAGAACTCGAAAAACGAGAGTGGTTCACGCCAACCGTCTAGCACCTTACGCAACCCGAGGTGATACTCAGACAAAGCTTTGAGTTTTTAAGACGGGGGCAGTGTTAAATAACTGGAGGACGACCGAGTCGAACCACTACTACTACTACTACTCTACTCACTACTTAAGAAAAGGAGAACTCACAAAAACAGTCACCATTGCTACCAAAATGCTGTTAACTTCGTCGTCCACTGGTGTCGAATACATCGTAATCTGGTTATCTGCAGCAAAATCCTCGTCTCGCCTTCACTTCGCAATCCTAAGAAGTCATAGAAATAAAGTACAATTTTAATACAGGGATTGATTAATTTTACCTCCAACTCTAGGCATCTTCCGATGCTCCACCAACGCCAGCACATCATCTCTCCCGAGTGATCTTGCTTGCCCTTGCAAGCATCACGATTAACCTTCAGCGCTGAACCAGCGAGTTACTTCCAGCGCCTTCGTCATGTCCATCAGCTCGTCACCTATCGGAAGGAAAATTTATGCAATCGATAACTTAACACGTACTTCAGGGCCCACCTGTTCTCTCCCCCAAGGTTTACCTGTGATGCTTTATGCAGTACCCATCACATCGCCTTAGCGCAGTTGTAGTAATAGTGGTGGTTCGACTTGGTCGTTCCCCACTTTTGTAACAATACGTAGCACAAGATGGCTCCAAGACTATGAGCAGTAAATTGCTAGAAGTCAATTTTACAAGAAGGGGAAGTGTGACAGTAATGACATCTATATATTTGAGTGTAACGATATCTACATGTCATTTTATTGGGCCTGCGCACACTGGATCGTTTCCCCCGGGGTAAAACTGACTTTATAGAAGAGGGAGATGAAGGGTAAAGTAAGAAACGGGGTAAAATGTTCATCCAGCAATGAAGTGGTTGAACATCGGGGGAAAACAATTACTAAACTATTTTATTACTCAAAGCAATTTAGTACCAACTGTTTCTCAAAATTTTTATGGAATGTGATTAAACAAATTTGTATTTTCAACAATCCTGCAAATAACGATATTGATGTTGATGAACTTAATAAGCACCTGACTATAGCTGCCCCTGTCGCTATGAACGCTAGTTCTTCGTCAGTCGAAGATGCAAGAAATGATTCTGGGGATGCATTTACATTCAATATAGTTGACTCACTTGCAGTTTGTAAGGCTATTTTCTCTATAAAATCCCAAAGTATGGGATTAGACAGCATCCATTAAAAATTCATTAAAAAAAACTAATCAAAACTATAGAGGTCATATTGAAGGAGACCAGAGTCTTCAGGTGGGTTTGTTAAATTTGGTATCGTCAGCGTAGAGGGAGAGAGAGGAATGATTTATGACCGACTCAAGATCGTTCATACTCGTAGTTAGGATGAAAAGAAGGGGCTGCTTTGTGGAACACAAGAGGTGGCCAAGAAGGGAGTGGAGGGACGCACCTGAAGCGAACAGCATAAGTACGATTTCCCAGGTATGAATATATCCATTTTATCAATATGGCTTCAAAACCGAGAGTAGATAGATTAAAAGGGATTAGTTGATGAGATACCAAAAGCTTTACTGAAATCGGTTACAATGACATCGACACCGTTGCCATTCTCTAAGGCAGAGATGGCAAAAGAGACGAATTCGGCGCAATTTGTTGCAGTTGATCTACCTTTCAGGAAGCCATGTTGACAAGGAAAGAGTAGATACTTGCACGCAAAGCTTAAGGCTTCATATAAAACAGCAATATCCATTTTGTATACCGGAGTTATGAAAGAAGTCGTGCAAACCTGAGGAAATACCCCTTGTGAAAGGGATAAACGAAAAAGGTAAGAAAGGGGGAGGAAAAGGTTAGAAGAGCGCTCTTTAAGGAATATAGCGGAAAGACCATTTGATCCGGTACAAATTCATCATTAAGTTTTTGTAACTTATTTTCGATAAGAATAGGATCAAAAGTTTGAGAGAGAAAAGGGCCAATGGAAAAGTTAAGTTGACAATTTAAGTAAGAGCGTTGCGGCATGAAGAGTTGTCGGTAGAAGATTGTTTGGAAAAGGTGGCACACAAGTTGGCAATGGTATGTGGATCGGTTGATGAATTGTCTTCGAAAGAGAGGGAAATAGGGTAAAAGCTAGATTTTCTTTTACAGTTAACGAATTGGAAAAAATACATAAAATGAGCGCTGGTAGAGAGAGTTATAAAGCTGAGTGAATTTACAAATTCTGGAGTTGATGTTGCTTATGTTTGTGAAATTTGGCTTAAGCGTGATATACCTGATACATAGTATAATATACCCAATTATGTAATTTCTAGAAATGATAACTTATACATGGGGAAACGGGATAGCAATTTACTGCAAATCGTCTCTAAAATGTAAAATTATTAGTAAATCTGTTGGTACTGAATCAGAGTTTTTAATTGTTGAGATCCATTACGGTTGCACCAAGTGCTTGGTTGTGTGTGCCTATGTTCCGGACCGGAGATGTTCTCCTCAACCATTTTTATCTGTTCTTTCACAATATTCATCTTTTTTCGAACACGTAATTGTCTAAACAATTCTCGTACCTTCCAAATAAATGATTCGGTTTCCTCTGTAGGACTTCACATATTTAATGTCACTTATTCAATTCGGTTTGTTAAAAATTGCATTCCTAGCCTCCTCGATCTGACAATCGTATCTAACAAATCTGGTGTTATTCTTTTCGAACAGCTTTTACTTGACTGTATGTCTGATCATTACCTCTTATTTTGTACTTACAATATTGACTTTTTAATCACTCTGCTGTCCCACTGACTTTTATATATAAGGACTTCAGCTCAATAAACATTGACGACCTCCAATATGCCGCCTATTCAGCACCCTGGAATGACTGTCGCTTAATTTCTGATCCCGATTCCAAGCTAAACTATTTTCAAGAAGAAGTTATGGAGGTATACAAGCAATATGTACCAGTTAAAACGGTTAGTGTTCGAAATAGCAGGTGTTATTGGTTTACTGACGAAGTTATGAAGACCATCAAAGTTCGTAACAAACTTTATAGTAACTGGAAATACAGTCCATCTAACTCAAATTGTTTTGCTTACAAAGCGATACGCAACAATTCGGCTATGATAATACGAAACTCTAAAAAAACTACTACGCTTCTAAGCTGAATACGTCCCTTCCCCCAAAAAAGCTATGAAGTAATCTGCGACAAATTGGTATTTCCGGTGCTAAAAATAATTTAAAATGTGACATTGATTTTGATATTTTAAATAATAATTTTCTTGGAAATACTGAGGAGTTAAGCTTTAATTTTCTTGAAAGTACTAATCTGACCTTACATCCGGTAGATGATTTTGAACTTCAATCAGTAACTGACAATGAGGTTATAAACTCTATTGCAGCCATTACATTAAACGCTGTTGATGAAGATGTGATACCACTGCGCTTTATAAAATTGATTTTGCCCCACATCGTAATCCACCTGACCCATATTATTAACCACTGCATTACCACGTCTACTTTCCCCAAAGCCTGGAAGATAGCTCGAACAATACCCGTTGCCAAAATAACTTTTCCGTTATCTCCCGCCGATTTTAGACCAATAAGCATCTTACCGTGCTTGTCAAAAGTCTTTGAGAAACTTATGGTAAAACTGATTCTTCAACACCTCTCAATAGCCTTTTGTATGCAGGACAATCTGCTTTCAGATCTAACCACAGTTACTCTACTGCTATGGTTAAGATCTTTGAAGATATAAGACAACATTTTGATAAAGGAAGGGTTACGCTTCTATGTCTGTTTGATTTTTCAAAAGCTTTTGAGAAAGTAAACCACAAAATTCTTTGCTGGAAATTAAAACATTTCTTTGGTTTTGGTACTACAGAAAGTTGTAACTTGCGTTTCTTGTTCTGCTCTTCTACCGGTGAAGCAGGGTGTGCCACAATGATCAATCCTTGGTTCCATAATTATCTGTGTGTTCATTAATGACTTATCATCTGTCTGTAAACATACATCGGTTCATATCTATGCTGATGATGTTCAGATGTACCTGGCTAGGCTATTAAATAATACAGGTGAACTTGTGTACAAATTAAATGTGGACCTTTGCAGTATTTATTCCTGGTCTGTAGCTAATGGATTAGTATTAAATCCAAATAAGTCGCAGGTTATTAATATATCGAGTAAAAGAGTAATTCTCAACACCGTACCTGATGTTGTACTTTCTGAGAATAAGCTAAAAGGTGTTCAAACTGAAAATAGTGTGGGTTTTGTTATCAATTCGAACTTATCAGGATACGACCATACGAACTGTGGAAGGTTATATAGATGTTTTCGTAAGCCGTGGGTAACCGCAAGTTTTACTCCCACCGAAACGACAAGATAGCTTGTAATAAGCTTCATTTTACCCCTTATTACGTATGCCGAGGTCGTACACTGTAACTTTGATTCCTTATGCCAACGCAAGCTGTAAGTAGCATTCAATGACGCAATAAGATATATTCACGGATTACCCAGATACGAACATATTTCACAACATACAAAAAGCTTACTGGGCCCTACTCTCAAACATTACATTGACAGTCCCCTATTTGAATTAGTCCCGTTTATTTTTTATTTATGCGATCAAATTATAGAGCTCTCTACCAACAAATATCAGGACTATTACCTATTAATGCCACTCACTTTAAAAGTGCAGTGTTTATACATTTCTCACTTCTATCTTAAAGTCTATGTTATTCTAATATTTATACGTTTGGGTGAGACCTCGCCTTCTTTCTTTTTCCTCTTCTATCTCCTAACTATATATTTTTATAATTCTAGCTTTAAGATATATGATTTTTACTTATTTATTTATTTATTTATCTATAATTTATTTGGTTTTTTTTTCAGTTTCTTCTCCTTATTAATTCAAATTATGTGCTGAGTACTATAAAGGATATTTATCTTAATGTACCCATAAGTTATTTAAATAAATTGATTTGAATTGAATTGAAATTGAATTAACGTTAAGTACCGGGATAGTTTGAATAATCGGAGTGAGGGAATGTTGTCCATTACTTGTTTCTTTGGTTACGTAAGGTGCAAAGACTACGATTATACAAAGAAGGGGATATAGATGAAGTTTTATGGCGAACAAAGGGACATACAGAGAAATAGAATTAAATATTTGTCTGTAGGAAATGAAAAGACTATAATTTAAAGATAGGTTGGTAAATTTGAAGGAAGACCTATTAAGGTAAGCGTTTATTTTGTGGAAATTTGCTTTACGAAAGTCGTAAGAAAAGAAATCTGTGAAAGGAGGGGACTGGAGTGAAGAGTTGTGGAAAAATGAAGGAAGAAGGGGAGGGTGAAATTTATCAATCGTTGATAGAGATAATATATAAAGTGAGATTGATGAGTTAATGGGATCTGTTGTAAAAATAAGGTCTAATTGCCTACTCATGTAGTTTGAGACACCACTAACTTGGTAAAGACTTGAGTCCATTAACCGATCTATGAAGAGACATTACTTAGCCTTTGAAGCGATGAAAAAGTACAGATCATCTGATGGAGTCCACTGCAAGTCAGGCAGATTAAAGTCGGAAAAAATAAGAATATTGTCAAGGAAGTAGTTATTAGGTAAATCGCATCGATAGCAAATTTGTAAAATTCTATAGGTTGGGACGGTGAAATGTAATAACACATAACGGAAAGAGACCTATGGGGGAGTGCTATTTTTTTTGAAACAAATTCGAGTTTAGAAGAAGAAGAAACAGCAATGAGAGAAAAGCCAGGGCCATTGCGGTCGTCAAGAGTCAAGGTTAGAAGGGGTTAGAACGTCATCTCGAAAAACGTTGAAAATAGAGGGGAATAACTCTTGATTATTTATGTCAAGGTGTTGTGAGCTGGAGTAGGCCACGGAAGCTTTTTTGGTGTGAGTAACAAGGACTAAGGCACGCGGGGTGGTTCTTATCCACCTTACTTTGCACCACCTGCTCAGCACACAAAACCTCGTGCCAAAATAATTAAAAAAAAAAAAAGAGGAGGAAGCAACTTTATGCTGACGGCAGACGGACTTCAAAAGAAAATAATAAAACAAAAAAAATTGAAAAAGAAATGAAGAATCCAAGGACTTATACCCATGACCAGGAGAAAGATTGGGAAGGACTACGTGGAACTTACCCTAACTATCCTAAACTAAACCTAAACTAACCTTACGCCGTAACCTAAATCCTAATCTAAGCCTAATTTCCTTAAACTAGCCAATGCTACTCTCTACCACGCTCTCATCCTTCCCCTTGTCTCTTCTCCCCGAACGAGTTTGTCTAGTACCGGAGGTATGTGAATAGAGATAAGAGAAAAGGTGGTGGAATTGCTATGTACATAAAAAATAGTACGAACTACGAAAGATTAATTGTAGAAACATTATCATATGAAAATTTAACAGTGAAATTTATGAAAGGTACGAGTTGTAAGAATATCATAGTAAGCGGAATATATAGGCCACCGAAACTAAGTGAAAACGAATTCATTAATGAACTCGGAAATATAATAAACCTGAGAGGAGCGAGGAATGATATAATTATCTTGGGCGACATAAATATAAACATTCGAGATACCATGAAGAATCACGTACTAAAATATCAAGAATTTATTGCCTCAAATGGGATGCATAATGTAATAAAGGAGGCAACTAGAATCGATTTAAGTGCAGGAAGTTGCACGTTAATTGACCACATATTAGTTAATCTTCCTGAGAGCAAGCTTTTTTCAGCTATTGTTGAAAGTAACATATCGGATCACTACACCACAATGTTTGGAATATTTGATACGTGTCGAGAAGAAGAGGTTGAAACTTCGCGCTCATTCTTAAGTTCTGCTAAGGTAAATGAAACAATTAGAGCTACAGATTGGAGTACATTGCTGGTCAAAACAGTGCTCTAGTTGAAAAAATGGGTGAAATATGCAAAAACTCTATTGCCTTATGCAAGAAGAACACTCAACGAAGGAAAGCAGAGTGGATTACCAGGGAAGTTGTCGAATACTGTAAGGAGAGAGATAGACTCTATCGGAAATGGAAAAATAATAGAGCCAATGTTTCGTATGATATCGAGTACAAGAGAATGAGAAAACAAACCAACAAAAAAATAAATAGTTGCAAAAACATATATTATAAAAGGAAATTTGAGGAAATAACAGGCGACCCTAAAAAAACGTGGACATTAATCAACGAAATCCTTGGGTGAAAGAAACCATCGTTAGACGACACAATTGAAAGAAACTTCGGGCCTAATAGGAATATTGCCACATTGTCCGGTGAATTCGCGCAACTTTTCTCACATCAAGCAAGTTCTATCATCCATTTTTGTACGAAAGAAACATCTCAACATCAAAACACGATTATACGCGACTCGATATATGTAGGAGATGTAAGTTACATGGAAATAGCATACTTAATATGTCGACTGAAAATTCGAAAGAGTCCTGTTACGGATGGCATTAGAGGAAGTGAATTAACGACACACGTATATACCTTTGCTCCCATAATTACGAATGTAATTAATATAAGTCTCACATCGACAGTCGCAAAGAAGCTTAAGCAAGCAATAGTCCGGCCCATTTACAAGGGAGGTCCTAAGAATGAAACAGCCAACTATCGACCTATAGCAATATTACCCACAATAGAGAAGATCTTAGAGCAAATTGTGGTAGAAAAGATGCGTAGTTTCATTGACAACCACAAACTAATCACCAAAAATCAATACGGGTTCCAAAAGGGAAAAAGTACAAATCAACTTATCGGCGATTTTGCCAATTTAATCAACAGTAGCCTTAACAAAAGTCACCACGTATTAGTGCACTTCCTTGATTTCAGCAAAGCATTTGACACTCTTAACCACGACAAACTTGTCGATGCCTTGGAAAGAGTGGGAATTAGAGGAAAACTAGCAGATTGGTTGAGAAATTACTTAACCGAGAGAACTTTTCGCGTGCACCAATGAACTGTTGAAATGCCTAAAAAATAGTTTCGTCTTGGCATACGCAGATGACACGGCGATTGTGGTATGTCACAGGTCTGTCGTAGAGGCTGAGAAGATTATGCAGGCAGAGTTTCATGAAGCAACAAAGTGGTGCCATGATAATGGACTTGTAATAAATGGATCGAAAACTAAACTTATGCACATACGAAGGGTACACCATACTGCATCTGAAATCAAAATTCAAACTTTTAGCTGCACGGACCCAGACAACTGCGAGACCATAGAAGTAGTGGACACTTACAAGTACCTGGGCATAACTGCAGATAGTCATTTTCTTTGGGATGTGCATATCAATAATTTGAGAAAAACATTGAAGGGATCATTATTGGCACTGGCATGCTTAAAGTATAAGTCCTCAATATGCATACAAAAGCAAGTTTACTACGCCCTAATTGAGTCACGATTGTGGTACGGTATATTGGCGTGGGGAGGGGCAGCACAAACTCACATCGACAAAATCCAGAGCCTACAAAATCAAGCAATTGAATTACTCTCAACAAGAAACAGAGCAGAAGGTAGAGTGAAAGTCTTGACTGTAAAACAAATCTTTGAGTACTACGATGACCAGCGTTTCCGGACACCAATTAGTCATAACTTCAACACTAGAAGACGAGCAGATGGGCTATACCAACTGCCTTTTTTTAACAATGTGTATGGCAAAAGGCAATTACTGTACACTATCTCGAACATCCTTAACAATCTCCCGAATGACCTAAGAAATATTGTTCAAATAAACTTGCGAAAAAAAAGACTAAAAGAACACTTTTTAGAAACAGTTACCTAAAATTAGTTAAAATCTAAAGTAACTAAACCGTATTAATCTAAAACAACTATAATTTCTCTAAAAGTAAAATATATTTTTTTTCTTTTGTCATTTTAACTTAATTCTTCCACTGCGAATACACATATATCTTGTAAATTGCAAACTTTGATGATAGCATACTAAATAGTTTTGAAAATAATCTCCTGCAGATAAGCCACATGGCTTCGCAGGTTTAAATAAATAAATAAATAAATGTAAAATGTAAATAAATGTAAAAATGAAAAAATCAAATGTGAATGTGAATGAAATAAAAATGTCAAATGTCAAAAAAAAAAAATTTCTGGTGGAAGTGGCAAAAGCTTGCCTGCTCACCCTACGTGTCTTGTGACACAAACAATTGCTATCTCTCTGGCCACGGTTGCGAGAGATAGCCCCTAAAAGAGCTTCCCAGTCACGACCTAAGTGGAAGTGCGTTAATGGTCCCATTATGTCGTCATCGTTCGTAATCGTCCTGTCCTGTTACCGTTCATTTACAGAAGGACGGCCCGATCGGCCATCCACACACCACTAAAAAATTGCTTTTTGCACATTATGTACAACTTATAAATACGAAAATGTAAAAAGAACTTAATATTACTACTACAACTAATTCCTAATTATTCTTCTATGAATACATTTTTTTGTTTTCAAAAATAATTGAAATATAAAGGCACCGTGAGGTTTCCAGGTCTCCCGTTGTCCTGCCGGCAGCACAAGGAAAGGTGTTCTTCTGTTGTTTTTTTTTTTTTTTTCTCCTCTTAGGGAAGTAGCAGCGATGCAAAAACACTGAATATTCTTACCAGAATTTACACTAATGTCTTATTCAAACCTTAGGTCAAATAACGATTAAAAATATTCAACTTCACTTTCTTTTCTTCAAGTAAAGGAAAACTAAATCTAGTTTAAAAAAAAGGAAAATCCAAAAATACAAAAAAAAATTTATGCTGAAATAAAAAAAAAAAAAAATAAATTAACTAAGGGGCAGAGAAATTTATGACACTTCAAAAAACAAAAAAAAAATCCAGTAATGCCGGATTAATTTCAACAAAAAAATTTTTTTTTCTCCTAAGGAAATTTCACAACATAAAAAAAAACCTTGGTTCCGCAGAGCACCTCCTAGAGGCATTGAATTTTTCCCATGGGGGAGCACCCCTTTGTAGCCGTTCTTTTTTTTTGCGGACCACCGCCTGCACCGGACAATCGTCCAGTTGCAGCGGTGTGTTCCTCGTGACGGTCTTGACAGGGAAACGTCAACCGGCAAAAATTTGTTGATGGCGACCTGAGCTAATTCCTGGCTCTCAATACCTCTGTACATGAAACCTGCGTTCACTTCTTTCTTCGAAGGACTTCTACTATCATACCTTTCCGGTTTATCTGCTTTCTCCTCAAAAGTGTTTTTTTTTTCTTTTAAATATTTGGTGCATACCACTGTTTTACATATAAAAACCAATCGATCTTAATATAAGGCATCGACCGTTCTGTACTAGTGGTACTTGAAAAGTAACCGTCGGTCGGTGCTCTTTGCCCTAGTTTATTTTGCCTTCGATTTTCATTATTTTCTTTGTTATCTTTGTCCATTTTTTTGTCTTTGTCAGCTATGTATAGTGTATTACCTTTGCGGAACATTGAAATGGAAAATTTCGTTTTCAATATCCCACGTCTCGTTCTTGTCCGTTCACAATAGTCTGACATGTTCAAAAAAAAATATACCCTGACTGCTGACCTAATTTCTCTGCATAATAACATACATAAATACTTTAATTATGGCATATGTACAATATTGCTAACTTAATTGCATAACGTAAATAACACGACCTACGAAACACCTATTCATATAACCAAAGACAAAACAAAATT
Source organism: Pocota personata (assembly GCA_963082735.1). Classification (NCBI taxonomy): domain Eukaryota; kingdom Metazoa; phylum Arthropoda; class Insecta; order Diptera; family Syrphidae; genus Pocota; species Pocota personata. The sequence goes on from OY720429.1 coordinate 123,941,948, forward strand.
AAAAACAACAAAATATCTCACGTAAACAAACAAGTCTCTATCCATTGCCATCCCTTGTTGCCTGAATCAGAAATAATTTCCAGATCGCCATCATTAAATTTGCGAGAATGGGATAGGCTTGTGTACCAGTGAGAATGAGGGAGACGCACGTAATTCCCTCCATCATATTCACACAATTGTTGATATTATTTAAGCGACACCCCTTATGAACCCATCCGAGCCACTAGCTTTGTTTTATCGAGAGCTGTTAATTGTGAATAATAAAGAAGTGTGATAGAAAAAGTCTAGCAGCGTGTTCTTTTATTGCTTGCAGTCTACTTTGTCTTAATCTGTGGAATTATTTGCCATTCTTTCACTGAACGTCCCAAAATCCGCATTTGTGCAACATTGGTGTCAGAAGTGGGATCTTCAGTTACGAAAAGAGTGTTTCTTATTTCATTTTTCAGGGACTTATTGACCCACCCTCGTAGATATTGCTGAAGATTTTTCAGAAAATTTCGCGACATGCTCGCAAAACTAAACCTTCTTTGTGGAAGTCTGGAAAAACAGAGTGCTCCTTTTGTACAACTTTCCCGGGAACATCAACGACAAGCGAAGGAGCTCCGCACATTAGGCACTTTCGCAAAAAAAGTTTTCGAGTGCTCTAACCTAATAAAAGCGCTCCAAATAACACTGTTGTAGGAGGTGCTGAACCTGTTGGCGACAAGGAGGAAGCTGGCACGCCCCATCCGGGAGAACATCGCCCCGAATATATGCGCACTTTTCCCTCCACCGTTCGATAGCAGTACAACGCGTTGGTGTGACTATAAGGTTCAATTCAACATCGTAGCCGAGCAAATGGATGGACGCCTCGAAAGAAAGCGCAGACACTGGTGACCTTACTACGGGGGGAGAGCGTAGCTGTATTTTCTAATTTGGACCCAGCCGACCGTACCGTTTATGTGGCTGTAGCTTTACAGCTAAGGTTTGTGTCACAAGAAAAATATGTCTCTCACCCTACCTTTCGTTCCAGGCGGCAACGAATGCACGAAGATTTAAGAGCCTTCGCCATGCTTACACGAATCTTATTTGGGGACTGTCCATCAGATGCTCAGGAACGAATCGCCATAATGGTTGGCATCTACGATCGTTCTATCCAAGAGCACGTGAGGCTAGCAAATCCAAAGACAGTTGCAGAGGCCGTAAGTGCAGCCACAACCTTAGAAGCCCCTCGTCTGGCCACTGTTCAGTGTGTCCACCAAGCTCGGTCTATCGAGGTCAGCAGTGAAGAAGCAGTATCAACTAAACGCAATTACAACCTACCATATCGAAGCAGACCTATTGAAGCGGCAACAGTAGGTAATTCGGTAAACAACCAGAAGTCAGTGGTGAGGGGTCAACATTGACATCGTTAAATGGACCCCAAAATTATAATGTCCAGTCAGAGAAGTTCCACCGGGAGTTTAATGTCCCAATAGTTCTCGGTCACATGTCATGCCAGTTACTCGTCGATACTGGCTCATCGGTGTCACTGGTAAGTCGATCCTTCGTTCCTTCCAGTTTTCGCCTCCGTTCAGGAAACATAAGACTGCAAACACTTTGTGAAAGCACATTCCAAACTACATACATCTGGCCTACAACAATTCAACTAGGTCGATTCAAATGCCGTGTGAAACTGCTTGTGGTCAAGGAAATTTCTCTTCCTCAAGCGACCAAATGCATTTTAGACTTCGTGTGCTGCCAAATGAGAATAGCTGGAGGACGAATTCCATTGACATGCGAGAGTGTGGACGTAGCTGCCGTATTGTCTGATGAACGCCCAGCAGAAGAATCTGTTCGTGTTATCTACCTCCATCCCTCTCAGGATTTTATTATTCCTCCTCGAACTGAGGCTATGATCTCGACCGCTACGTCTGCTAGTACTATACCGGAAGGGATAGTAACCCCTATAGGACATCATCTACCGAAGGGACTGTTAATCGCCAAGTCAGTCAACAGAAATTACGATGGAACTGTGTTTGTTCGGGTTGCTAACATTGCAGATCATTCTGTAGTGGTATGTGGAGATACTTCCGTCGCACTTTTTGAGGAAGCTGAGTGTCTTGATGAGCCACATTTGGTGATAATGTCCTTCCAGAATATGTGTCAGATCTCCTGTTAAGGTCACAAGAACATATTCCACCGGAACAAAATCAATCCATCCAGGAACTTTTGTGGGAGTTTAGAGACGTTTTCTCCACGACACCTGACGACTTGGGTAAAACCCGCATCGTTCAACATCGAATTGATATTGGGTCTGCTAAACCCATTAAGCAATCCCCTAGCCGGTTACCGCTATCTAAACATGAGGAGTCTCGGAAAATTATAGACAACCCGCTATGTCAAGGCATCATCGAGCCCAGTTCCAGTCCCTGGTCGTCGCCAATAGCTATGGTAAGAAAAAAAGATGGATCGTCAAGGTTCTGTGTTAATTATCGCCGATTGAACCCCGTCACCATCAAAGATTCGTTCCTTCTGCCTCGTATTGATGACACCTTGGATGCTGTAGCCGGATCAGTGTGGTATAGCACATTAGATTGTCAATCAGGGTACTGGCAAGTGGAGTGCACCCGGATGATCGAGAAAAGACAGCTTTTGCGACGAGGAACGGTTTGTGGCAATTTACTGTTATGAGTTTTGGGCTCACAAATGCTCCTGCCACATTCGAGCGTCTGAAGTCCACAGTGCTACGAGGTCTACCAATGGAAAGGTGTTTAATTTATTTGGACGACATACTTATCCATGGTAAGACTTTTGCGGATATGCCAACCAATTTGCGTTCTGTTTTCTGTCGCCTTAGAACATCAGGCCCAAAGCTGAATCCATCCAAGTCCAACTTGTTTCGCAACGAAGTCCAGTTCCTCGGCCACGTACTGAGTAGTAAAAGCATTTCTCCGGACCCGACGAAAATCGAAGCTATCAGCAACTGGCGTATTCCGACTAGTTTAACCGATCTCCGCAGTTTCATTGGACTCTGCACATACTGCCGCCAATTCGTACCCCAATTTACGACAATTGCTCGCCCATTACATAAGCTGACGGAAGAGAACGTCGCTTTTAAATGGACTGATCAGTGTGCGCAAAGCGTTCAACGAGTTGAAGAATCGCCTAACCTGCTTTCCTATTCTTGGCCATGTTCATGGTGATGGAGAATTCATACTGGACACAGATGCGAGTGACTTTGGTTTAGGAGCTGTGTTGCCTCAGATGGAGTGGAAAGGGTGATCGGTTACTTTAGTAGGGCATTAAACAAAGCAGAGTGGAACTACTGTACTACCCGTAAGGAGCTGTTGATGATGGTAAAGGCTATTGAACTTTTTCACGTGTACCTGTTTGGTCGCGAATTCGAAGTACGGACAGATCATGCTGCATTAAATTGGTTGCTGTCCTTCAAGAACCTCGAAGGCCAGGTGGCGCGTTGGATGGAGCGCCTCCAGCAGTATAATTACCGAGTAAAACACCGGGCCGGTAAAGCTCACATGAATGCACACGCCTTATCTCGCCGACCTTGTGCTCATGAACTGTGCACTCATTGTGGGTTAACAGAAAAGCGTCATCCTTTGGAGAAGGAACAGATAGTAAACGCCATCCGCTTAGTAGGCAGCTACTTCAATATTGAGAAACTCCAACGTGCACAGGAGGCAGATAACATTCTGTCGCAGTGTATTACCTGACTGAAAACTGGAGCTCGGCCTTCCTGGAATGAGATTTCGAAGGAGAGTAGTACGCTTAAAGCGTATTGGGCACAATTCGACGGTTTGAGCTTCCAGAACAACCTTTTGCTAAAGAAGTGGGTCCCAACTAAACACCAACAGCCGGAGCGCTTGCTCCCCATCATTCCGCACTCGCTGTTCATTGACGTTATAAAATTATATCACGACACCCCTGTTGGAGGACACTTTGGTTCTAATAAAACGTTTACCAAAATAAGGTCACGGTTTTATTGGGTTGGAGCACCCACGGACGTCGAGCGGTATTGTACCCAATGTGATACGTGTGCGGTAAAGCGAGGGCCTCAAAGAAGAACAAAAGGAGAGCTTCAGGTTTATTTGGTCGGTGAGCCATTTCAATGTGTAGCTGTTGACGTATTAGGACCTTTACGGGCAACGAAAAAGGGCCACAAATACGTACTGGTGCTGATGGATTATTTCACGAAATGGGTGGAAATTTTCCCTTTAGCTGACCAAACCGCAGAAACTGTCGCTAGAATATTAGTTCACGAAGTATTTTGCCGCTATGGAGTACCATTAGGACTACATTCGGATCAAGGTCGCAGTTTCGAGTACACGGCGTTTCAACATGTGATGGAAATTATAGAAATACGAAAAACCCGCACCACGCTACTTCACCCGCAGTCTGATGGCCTTGTGGAGCATAGGAACGGGACTGATTCGAGTTTGCTCGAAGCTTCAATCGAACTGGGATGGACCATATCGAGTCACGGAAGTTATTACTGACGTACAATTAAAATTCAGAAGTCGCCGCAGTCGAAGATGAAGGTCGTGCATGTCGATCGATTAACTGCTTACAGAGGCAAAAACTTCAATGCCTGGTAGACCGAAAACAATCTTTCGACCGGAGGTGCTTCCATTTGAAAAGGGGGGAGTGTTACGCTACGCTACGTTACAACCACCATTTAAGTGACACACCCATCCGAGCCGCTAGTTTTGTTTTATCGAGAGCTGTCTATCGAGAGCTGTCAATTGTGAATAATAAAGAAGTGTAATAGAAAAAGTCTAGCAGCGTGTTCTTTTATTGCTCACGTCTTAATCAGTGGAATTATTTGCCATCCTTTCACTGAACGTCCCAAAATTCGCATTTGTGCAACATTATTTTCATTTTCTATTGCGAGGCGAATCGCTTTTTTTTGTTTGTTAATAATTTTGGATTTCCAAGAAACTAAAAAAAACCCCACCCCAGGAATGGGGTTGTGTGTGTACGATGACGTTCAGATCTTTTCTTGTACACACTAAAGATGTGTACGAAAACAAAAGGATAAAAGGAAAGGGACAACCAAAGTTGGAAGATCGCTGGGAATTCTATCTGCGGGTGGACACCACAGCAGGTATGTTAATTTTTTTTGTTTCTACTCTGCCCGGCACTGCCGCGGTACAGGCCCTCATAGAAAGGGATTGGATTAGTTTCAGTTAGAGGATAGTTATCAAACGTAAGATGATGAGATTGGGATGAAAGAGGACAGTTTTTCCAGCAAAGGTCTCTTACGTTCTGGTAGTAAAAGGTGTGAGAAACGTTGTTATGAGGAGGCGTTTAAGTGTTGTCAAAGATGACAAGTTAAGGACGAACAAATTTGTGGGTGACCGTCAATTCGCTGTTTTCATTTTGCAAACTATTATCTCGCGGCTATCGAAATATATTTACTCTATTTCGCAGTGATATGGCAAATTGTCATTTCATCTTGCATTCATCTTGCCGTAAGTTTAACTCGCATTTCTTTTTTTGCAGTTCTATGTTTAGCGCTTCTATCAAGCGGCTTTTGTTTCCCTGAGCATTTGCACGTGAGGCCAAATGCCGTCCGGTGTATGAGTCGAAGAGATGTCCCATTGTGTGAAATCCTTATATCCCGCGAAGCGCGCCATCTGTTAAGATACCGGCGCCTTCCAGACAATAAGCAAATGCGAGTTGTTGAAATGTGAATTAATAAATTGCGAAATGATCGCAGCGAAATAACAGAAAGCGTGAAAAAAGCACCGAGATATACCATACCCCGAATTTGTCGTGGTCCACTCGGATCCGCTGAAGGTGTGAGACTAGTACATAATTACCGAAAGCAGTAAAAGTCGTCCACCATTTTTCAGGAGACATATTCAAAATATCATGATACCTGGTATAAAAGTTTCTAGGGAGGTCTTCCAACTAGATGGAAACCATGACGCTTATTTTGGACTTTCCCTTATAGCAAACCGAGTCAGATTTATTATGGAGGTAAGCAAGAGAGAATCATATTCTCGTATATTTTTTTTTGTTCTATAAGCCTAGAGACATTTAGTAGAGTCAATGGTTTGGTGCGATAATTTTACTGTAGGAGGCATAAGGGGGTCAAGAATGAGGGTAGAGGAGGAAGAAATTTTGGAGGAAGGTGTGCTAGAATTGAGGTTGAATGAGGAATCGGACAAAGTATTAGATGTGGGGTTTAGAATACGGGATTGAATGAAGGCAATACAGTCAAATTTTAATTATGGAAGATGAAAAACTTACAAAAATTTCCGCAATAAAGCATAAAATACGGACAAAGTATAATTGCAAACCAGTTTTTACCAAAATGTACAGCCGCCGCCACTACAGACGGCGGAGACAACTCCAAGTTCCTCGCACGTCCAAAGAGTGTCAACGTTTCTGCCACCATTGAATGCCCTTTAAACTTACAGTCAGCCAACGCAGTCCCTCCACCAGCAATATATGCATCGTCGTCATACGGAGTAAGTCTGTCAATATCGCACGGTGGAAGAAAGCACGATTTACTGGAATTCACTGAAAGTCCGAGGAATGGCCAATGTTTTGCACTGCCTTCCAACAGTCAACATTAGCTGTATTTTTTTGAAAGCTAGTTGGCCAGTAGTTGGCAGTAAAGTCGAATTTCACACGTAAAACAAATACAACAACCGACTGCCTACAACTCCTGATTTTCTCCGCAGTCAAATGCAACTGGCTAGGAATTTTATGATACCTCACGGCCAGGCGGTGCTGAAAGCAATTTTACTATTTATAGACGTTGGTGCCACTGCAAAATTGCTCGCTTCCATAGGGATGTGTTTGTAAAGCTATGTGTAAAGCGTGAAATGCTCCTGATGGGCCAACAAATAAATTGGATTTAATATCGTTGTAATTTATTCAATACTATGAATTCATTTATTTTTATTTTAGTTATATCACTCTCAATGTTAAGCATGCAAAATATGAGGTTCAACACATTTTGAAAAAATTGTATTGTAATATCCATTCCGAAAAGATTTAATTAACTCCGGCCCACACATTTCCTTTTCATGGAAGTGAACCTCGAATTACCCTAATTTTTTAATGGCATCAAGTAATTAGTAATAAGTAATTAAAGCGTATAAAAAATGTCCTGATATTTTGTTTTGGAAACTTGAGCAATAAAAAACGGATTTTCTAGTTTGCAGAAGTAGCATAATTGAAAAAAGTGGTAATAAAATTCCATACTAATATCTGTGCAAACAATTAGCCAAGTAAAAAAAAAAATAAAGATAAATATAATGCGGCTATATTTCTGCAAACTTACCTCATTAAACAAATTCTTGAAAAATAGAACAACAAAAAAAACAAATAATAAAAAATACATTTTAAGCATCCCAAATTTTTTAATTTTATTGAGTAAAAAAATGTTTTAGATTTCACATGATTTCGACTAGATCATTCAATAATGTTTGGGTACAGAATCTTCTGAATTAATGTCGGCACCAATAATATTTTCTTCAAAAATTTCGGCTGAGTATTCATCGTCCATTGTGATGCATATGTTGTGCATAATTCATGCACTTAAAACAATTTTTGTCGCCGAACGCAAATCCTTTTGCTCAGTAAACTTTAACAATTTTCTGAATTTTCCTTTCAGCAACCCAAAAGCATTCTCCACTATAATTCGCGTTTCAGAATGCAGATAATTAAAAGGCGGCTGTTGCTCCATAAGCCTTCCATTATCTTTAAATGTTGGCATTAACCAGTTAGCAGCAGGATACGCTGAGTCACCCAGGATGAAGGTATTTGAAGGAAACAGCTGCGTATAATGTGAGTCGGTTATTCTGAATAAGGCTGATCTTCAAAGCACTCTGCTGTCGTGCAAGGATCCAGGTTCACCACCAAAAATGTCGATGAATTTTTTGTCTGCATCAACGACTGCTGGCAGAATTATTGTGAAGTTGTGCTGTCGTAGTAGGCACTCTATATTCAATTTTGGAGGTGCAATCGCGATGTGCGTGCAATCGATTACACCGAGAGCTCCAGGAATTTTATTTTTTGCCCCAAATTTACTGCAGTTGTATGCCACAGCATCCCCTTGAGACCATTTAACTGTCTTCTGTTCTCCATGAGCCATTTGCAAACACGTCGGAGAGCTATCCAGGCGGAAGGCTTTGGTACTCCAAAAAGTTCCCCAGGTGTCTGAAAGTGATGGTATTGCTAATATACCCACACATGCATGTAGAACTCTTTACTTGATGCATGCTTTTTCGTCTCTTCTGCTGAATCTTCTGAGGTCCAAGGTTCTGTCGAAAAGGTTTTCAAAGAATTCAGATTCCCCCTCACTGGAGGAACCAAGTATTCCACATAAAATCTGTAATTTGAATTATTAAATGATGTTTCACAAATATAATCAACTATGTTATAATTTCATACCTCTTTTTATAAATTATCCATTCAATAATATATTCAAAGTATAGTTTTCACAACAAATGAAATAGTCTAACGAATACACGTCATGCACAGATGGTTGAATGCCGAATAATCAACAAGAATATGCGTTTTTATTGCTCAAATTTCCAAAACAATATATAAGGCATTTTTTATACGCTTTAATTACTTATTACTAATTACTTGATGCCATTAAAAAATTAGGGCAATTCGAAGTTCACTTCCATGAAAAGGAAATGTGTGCGCCGGAGTTAATTAAATTTTTTCGGAATGGATATTACAATACAATTTTTTAAAAATGTGTTGAACCTCATAATTTGCATGCTTAACATGGAAAGTGATATAACTAAAATAAAAAATAGAAGAATTCACAGCATTTATTAAATTAATGCGATATTAAATCCAATTTATTTTTCGGCCAATCAGGAGCATTTCATGCTTTACACATAGCTTCACGAACACATCAGTACGGAACCGAACAATTTCACAGTAGCAGCAACGTCTACATATACATCAAATCATCTGCCTTTGACTGCCTGCGAACAGTCTAAAAGAACGACTGGCCAGCTAGGTTTCAAAAAAATACAGCTATTGTTGTTCAAAAGTTGAAAATATATTACGCTTACAAAAGTACATCAAGGGAGAAGCTTAGGAGGTGATCGAGGCATTACTGAATCCGTAGACCGAGTGATGGCAGCCCAAGAATTTCGCTTCAATGAGAGGAGTTTCTTCTACGTAATCAACTAGCAAAGGTGTGGGACATCGCGCATATTCCGGAGGGGGGAAGACTAAAGATATTAACCCCGTTCTCAACAACAGTTCAAAATTTCTCCACATTCCTACAGTCAAGTGGTTTACACCAGAACTTAGCCGACCTGACGCTCATGGATGAACTTGTAAGCATGCTGCCGATGAGTAAGCGTTTAGAGTGGGCCCAACAGAGTGTTTACATATTGCCATATCCCGAAAACAATTCGGCGAGTGGCTTACCGCTATCGCCAGCCTGGACTGTTTAGTCACAACGATTTCTCTGCAACCGACCGTCAGATTTGAAAGTAGGCCGAAGCCTCGGAAGCCCAAACCAGCAGCTGTGGTGATTAATACCGCCACTGCAAATAACAGTCACATCCAGACGCCAGTTACAATGCCTACACAAATCTGGAAGTCCAAAAGAATTAGGAGTTTTTGAGAAAGAACAGACTATGCTTCGGCTGCACTTTTTGTGTGCTTTTGCAAGTCCCGGACATGTGGGATTGGTGAATGCATAGAAAAGTTTGCATAGCTGTGATGCAAACGCCAGCTCTAAAATCTAGTGTTGCGTTGTGCCGGTGAGGCTGTACAATGCTGACATCATGGTGAAAACGTATGCACTTCTTGATGAAGGTTCATCTATTACCATAATGAGTGCAGACCTAGCCGGATAGACTCAGTTATAGAATGAAAGCAGAGCTCTTAAATTACAATGGCTTTAGAAGGAGATGTTAACGGAGCAGTCGATAGTTTGTTATGTAATTTGATCAATGTGGGAACGGAAGTTTAGCTCCCTGTCACAAATAATACCCAGATCGTGTATAGAGGAGACTGCGGGAACAGGCTCGTTGCGAAAGTAATAGGTTCTGAGGGGTGGGGGAAGTCGCTTACGAGAGAACGTTATGGATTGACATTTGCCGACGTTAAGTTCTAAGAAGTTTTTGTCGCACCATGTGCAGAATGAATTAAGGTCATTTTGAAGTAAGAGAGAATCACTGGGGGTAGATATTGTCTTAATGATTTTCATGTCATCCGCGTAAATAGATAGATCTGAGTCTTTTATGATGTGATCAACATCGTTTATTGTTAAGACAAAAATCAGTGGACCAAGGTGACTGCCTTCAGGAACACCCGAAGTGGCGTTAATGGAATCAGAGACTGAAAAACTAAAGAGAACCCTGTACTGGCGTTGCACTAGGTACGATCTCAACCATAAGATGAAATCGAGGTAGAGGGATTCGCAGAGGATGGAAAAGCGGAAATAAGCTTGCTGGTAGAATGAAAAATCTGAGGCCGATCTGGATCTCAGGTAAGTTTTCCATAATTTGTTTCTGATATTGCGAAGAGTACGTAATTCATTATTATATTATTATCTCTAAATCAACGCTAATGTTGGCATGTTCATATGAAAAGGTAAGAGAGAGAGGGGGGTGATAATGGTCTAGGGTAGAGAGAAGATGGTTACTCGCGGTAACCAGGGAATTATGGGCATCGGACGAGAAAATGAGATCTAGCTGCCTGCCGAGGCACTAATCTGAAAAAGGCCAGAGTCGAAAAGACGATCAATAAGGAGGGTTTCCTTTTCTGAAGAGGAATTAGTTGGTACGAAGGATGATTCGTCCTCCGAAGGAGCCCATTGCAAAAAAGGAAGGTTAAAGTCGCCAACAATTATAAAATTATTGTCGGGATCTGCGGCATTAAACGGAGAGTCAACTGCATCAACAACCAGCTGGTGTGCTTGGGTGGGTTGAGAAGGGCGAATATAACAGCAGATAATGTACACGCTTCGTTTGGATACAGAATGAAGTGGCGATTAAAATTTTAACGAGGGTTGCATCAAGACGATTATGAATGGCTAGTAGAACACCTCGGCTGAAGGCGAGGTCGTCACTAATCTAGCCACCAGCGCGAAAGACTTTGAAATCGGAAGTGAATAATTCACAGTTCAGAAAATTGGAAGAAAGGTTGGTTTCTGTTAGGGCAAAAATGTCGTAAGGAAGTGTTTGTGAGCTAAGATGCGCCATCGAGGATTTGGTGCGAAGTCCTCTAACATTTTGGTAGTAAAGGGAAAGGAACTGCGGAGCAATTCCGATTGAATTAGATGGAACGACTGGATGGGAGTTAGAGACGAAAATAAAGTTGCTGCGAGTCTTATTGAGATACGAGAGACGTTTGGAGCCAATATGAGAAGCAAAGGTCGAAAGGTCTTTATCCACAGTGGAAGAGGAAATATTAAGACTCTCATGAAAACGGATGTAGATTTTTCTCAGGGCCACAGGATCGATTGGGAGGCCCTCTTTTTGGAAACATGACATTCGTCTTTGTTTTGCCGTCGATGCGGGCTTGTCATATAAATATGCAAGGTAAAGGCGAACATTTTCAAAAAGCCGGTGATCACGTAGTCTTGACATAATATAGCCGCCATCGAGGTCATTAATCGTTGACGGGGGGTCGGCTAATTTAGACATGAGTTTAACGGTGGGAGGAAACAGTGGATCAAAAATAGAGGGTGCTGCGGTAGGTGGGAGTCGACAGAAGAGGGTGTAGAGAAGGCGATAGAATTGTTATGAGAGGCCGTGGACGAAGAAGGGGTACAAGTGCTTGGATAGGCTATATGAGAACAGTTTGCGGATCTACTGAGGGTGGAAGAGGGTGGGGGAAGATTGAGAGTGTGGGAATGAATGAAATTCGGGTAATTAACAGAGACTGGTCTAATAGAAGGTGGGGTTTTGGATGTAGAAGGAGCAGAAACGGGCTTCAGATTGAATGAGACGTTGTTACGTTGAAGAGTTGTGGGCCTGGGAAAAGTTGAGCAAGGGAGAAAAGTGTTCACCGGATTAGTAGAAACATTGGTGATTTTGTTGCTGAAAGGAGAAGGCGGACGAAGCAGAGGGGTGAAATTGGGGAGGATTTTCCTTTTGAAGCTCCAATTGGGGTCTGGTCTAGGTTGAAGAAGGGAGTGAGAAGAATTAGAACTAATTTTACGTTTAGGCTTATTATTAAAATTAGATTTACGATTAAACTTAATGTTGTCAGCTTCCAGGACCTTGGGATTAACTCTTCTCACACTTATCTTATCCAGGTGAGAAACATTACCAGATGGGTTGAAGAAAAGCCATCCATATTTCTTGGGAATTTTGAGGCTGAAAGAGCTGAATTTCTTGGCATTTGATGGGGTGATTTTCATACAGTCATTGATGGTGATAGTGAACTTCCGTTGAAAGAATTGTGTCATCCAGGCGGTATCTACTAGCCGAGGAGCACCATTGACTATGAAATCAATGTAATCATCGCATTCGCATTTGTTGCCGATTCTGCGCTTGTCAAGCCCTTGATTCCATTCGGAGAGGGTCCATGTTGTTCCGAGACGCACAATTATGGGTGGGGGTTGCGTAGCAGTTTGCAGAGCAAATCGTGGAGCGGGTTGTGGAGCAGATCGCAGAGCAGGTGGTGGACAAGCTTCGGTTTCCAAGAGGAGGTTATTTTGTGGTGAATATGGAGGAGAAGAAGGTGGTTCTGGTGAGGTGGTGCACGCAGATTCTAACATCTCGGCGAGAATCGAAGTATTATATACAGAACTGGAGTGCGGCGGAGGAATGATGTCAATTTTGTTAGACGTAATTTTAATTTCTTCAGCAATGTCGCACATCATGACTCGGGAAGGAGCGACTTCATTGCCTAAGTCATCGATTATACGCGCTAAATCGAGAAAGCGTTGGTCAGCACTGGAGTTTTGAAAATGCTCATCTAGATCTGAACGAAGGGATTTAAGCAAGTTATTGAATGATGGTAAGTGAGCTCGTCGAGCTTAGATAACTGCCAAACCAATTTTTATAACAGAGTTTATTGTCCGACGTTAATGAGGCAATGGAATACATAATACACTTAATGGCACGCATAAGATGGGACAAGGAAATGAATTTACATTCGTAGCAGAAAAACAAAAAGTTATCGGAGAACTCTTTGAGGTAACCGACAGCACGTTTGCTCAGTCCAACACACGTAGGGTGGAAAGAATTACCGCAAAGACCACTGCACTGCACTAAATCCGCGTTGGTATCGTTACACGAAGAATTCGAGTACCCACAGAGCTTCGACATTGTTTAAGGTTTGGGGTAGGTCAGCGAAGAAGAGAGCACAAAACACAGAGCGTGATTATATGTATATGTGTGATTGAGGTGACACGGGTCACCAAATGTAACACTAGCCAAAAAATACACAATGTAAACAAAAGAATACCAACCCATGCAGAAATGCCGCATGTCCATAGGTGTGAGATGTCCACCGGGGGAACCTTATCCACTAACAAGAAGTATCATCGTCCAACGTAAGTCCGGCAAAATATCGTTTAAGTTCGTCCACGCACTTTCTTCAATATCCATAAACTTTGTTTATCTTCATTCCCATATCGGATATGCCTATTGACGAGGGCAATGTGGAAAAGGAATATGATGCCACCTCACAGGGTGTGTAGAAAACTAAATCGACGTGCTACAAAAAAAAAAAAAAAATAAAAAATAAAAAAAGAAGGAACTATCGCTTCAAAGATTTAGGCGATTTATCTGAGAAACACTTGTAGCCTAACGACGAAATTAACAATCGCGAAATAAGAAAATGTGAATAGCATTGACATTAGCATCCACACTAGTTGACCTGTTCGCACGCATCTAAGCTCTCGCTCTCGAAAAGAAAATTTGACGAAAAGACAAAACCACAAGAGAAAGATCGAATGGGGATGAAAATTATCCCTAAATTGAAAGTGTTATACGTTCCGTTGTGAGTGATTTCTCTAGTATTATTATAGCGCAGATAATAAAATAAGTTTATTAAGAAAGTTTATTATCTGTGTTTATAGTAAATAGATTTTGGGATAACTAGGGTAGGTTAGTTATATTAATGTAATGTTGTGTTATTTTATTGTTCGAATTTAGGTAATTGTATTAATTTCTTAAAGTGTTATATGTAAGTATTGCCATCTTGACGAAGTATATTGGAAAAGGGAATTTCCCTTTTCCAATGTTTCGAAAGCAATATGGATAATGATAAAAGACGACCGACATGACAAAGAGGGAGACAAAGGGACATAGATGGATGAAAAGAAATGTAGGCAACAAATGAAATTGAAGGGAGTAACGAAATGAAAATGATAAAGAGAAAAAATGAAGAAGGTAAGAAACTAGGGCAAAAGAGCATCGACCGTTGATCACTTTTCTGATTAATTCAATGGAGAACGCTCGATGCCCCTACAATACAGATAGTGAATAAGCAACAACACAGTGACACACAAAATAAAGGAATTTATTTTTTTTTTGTGCGTAGGTGAAAATTGAATAAAGTATTAGAGAAAAAAAAAATTTAATTTTCTTATAGAAGACAGAAAAAAAAAGGTGCCATAATATAATATTTGTGGTAATATCATAGTATTCTTTGAGAACTTGACTTGCGTATCTTTTGGCGAATTTCCAGGATTTGCGTCGAGCCTCCATACCCAAGCCTCTGCACAGATTTTTTTTTTTGATAGGCCCCGGTTTCTTTGAAAGCAATGAATAGCGGGGCCGTAAGGTATACCGGCGAGTCATCAAGCAAACTACCGGTATCCCCCGAGTGAAGGTACAGAAAGGTGCAAAGACCACAGAAAGATACTGAAAGGAGGTATTCCGCCCCAAGTGTTCCGTACCACAACTGCCGCAGCTGTAATAAAGAATAGCGAGGGAACAACACAATTTAGTGCAAATAGAATAGTGCAGTGAATTAGTTTGGTTTTTTTTAAATTTTCCTGCTAATTGAGTGTAAATTAAGGATAGGATTAACATTGGGCTCTGCGCTTAAAATTTTTTTGATTTGTGTTTCGCGAAAACATAGCTGGAACATAGCTGGAACATCAGCAATTGCAACTCTTCATGTGCTGCCGGCAGGTCAACGGGGGACAAAGAAAAACGTTTTTTTGTGAATTTAGATACTTAGGATAGATTAGGTTAATTTGAATTTGGATTAATTGAATTTTTTTTGATATAATTACTTTTACAATTTTGAGATCCGAAGAGATGATACGAATAAAGTCAGATGTATAGGTATGATGATGAAATTTTGGTGGTCATTTAATAATGATGTGCTGGTGAACAATTTTGTGCGATGATGGTGTGTGGGGGAATGGCAAGGCCGTCCTTTCGCTGATCAGGCGCAACAATGACTTGACAGGACGACTACACTGACGATACAAAGACCGGAAGTGACGACCCAACTGGCTGGATTGAGGCATTACAGGTCATCTCCAATGAACATTGGCTAAGGAGATGACGAAGTTTGTTTCATACAGACACAAGGGTGGGCTGGCCATGATGGTGCCATCAAGACCTGGCACGTCTTTGGGACGAGACGAATCCACATCCTGCAGAGACTAGGGGATACGGAGGCCGCAGTGTAGGGCCAGGATAGTTATAAGATAGTTTAGGTATAGGTTAGGTTAGGGTTTATCTTAAGTTTTAGAATAGATTAGGTTTAGTTTAGAATAGCTAGGTTTAGTTTAAATCTGATATACCCACCCTTCTTTCCTATATTTTTTTTTGTCCGTCCGTGGTCTAATTAGGTCAGCTTCTTCTCTTCTCTACTATGTTTCTTTTAGTATACGTATGGCACGATATTTTTGTGTTTGAGCAGGTGGTGTGAGTGGAAGGGAGACAAGAACCAGCCCCGTCCGACGAGTTAAGCCATACAACCGCGTGCGTGCCACCGTCCCCTTCTTCCGCACCTAAGATGACTCCGTGGACTGCCCCTGGCTCATAACAAGTTGTGAATCTTTAGATAAGTGCCGGCAAGGATCATGCTGAAAACTATCAAATGAGTGAGATACAAATCGTTATTGAGCTAGACTTGCCAACTCAGACACTCACAGACGCTGATTTGCTGCATTTGTACCAGAAGCAAAATATCGTTTCATTAGCCGGGTATACCAATTCTCAATTGCGTGCAGCGTTGAGATCAGACGAAACGCAGATGGCAAATCAGTCATCACAGAGACCAGGATTGGTTGGGGCATTTAAGGTATGACTTCGTCGGAGATAGCTGAGAGTTAGAGTGATGTCTCCGTACTACATATCAACCAGATGCAGCTCGAAGCTGATCCACATCTAGACCTTTTGGAAGACGAGTACTTTTGGGTAAAGAAGATGTCGAAACCTTTAGCCTTTGTCACCGATAAAAGTACACTACAAATTCTCCCTGATAAGACTAAACAAATTGGCGCTCACTGCCAGACGGATCTATTGTGAACAGAAGATGTTGAAGATCCACCGAGCTATGAGACGATCAGAGATTCCTTTTGAGTCTGAAAGCAAGCTGCGAAAGGAACCTGAATTTGCCGCCACATATGGGGACATCATAAGGAACTATCTAGAAAAGGGACACGCTAAGAATTTGACCAATGTTGAGGCAAGTCTAAGTACAACGATGAGCTGGTATCTACCGCATTTTGGAATGCAGCCACTAAGGAGAACGATCTTTCGCTTAACACCTTTCTATTAAAAGGTCCGGATGATCTAAAGCCACTGTTAGCTATTCTCTTCAACTTTCGGATGCGGCCCGTAGTAGTGGCCGGGGACATCAAAGAAATGTTCCACAACTGGTGATACAATCGGAGGATCAGCACTTGCAACGATCCCTGTGGAGAAAAAATGAGAGCATGCCTACCAACGTCTGTGTCATGCAATGACAATGGAGCATGGGCTATGAACTCTGCAATTTTGTGTTAAACTCCAAGGAGATGTTGCTAGATATTTCTCATCTGAAGGCCGATGAACAGTAGAAGAAGATGGTCGGCATGAATATGGATGGAGAAGATTCTTACAATAGCAAATGTTGGGAACCCATCGAAAATGTCTTTCCTCGTGTCAGTAAGGATGTTATGTCCGATAATTATTTATTTTTATTAACATGTTCGTTCATGACAGTGAAGGGTCATTCAGTGCAGTAACATACCTTTGGCCTGAGTTTGATAGCTGGATTTGCATATCTTTTGTCCACGGTAAAAAGAGGTGCCTTCCGAAGAACTTAATATCCATTCCGTTTCTCAAGTTCTCAGCATCCACTTTGGGTGTAAGGGTCTGCGATGTTGTTGTTGAACACCATGAGTTGATATTCAGAAGTAGAATAAGTTGGAGTAACGATCATCAATTGGCTCAAATCAGAACCTCGCCGATATAAGCAATTCGTAGCGTGTTAGATTCCTTCAAGACTCAACCCAGTAGATCAGGCAACACGAGCTTGATATCCAGCCAAACTTCAGGTAAACAACAGTTGGATAAGTAATCCAAAATTTCTGCAAATGCCTGATGCGTGCTATTCTGTACCAAGAGACGATATCACCATCCATGTATGCAAGGAGGAGCAACGGCCAAAAACGCTTCTACACGCTATTGCGTTGAGTACCCCGGCAACGAAGGATGACATACTCTGCATGTACAGTGGCATAGATATCGCCACGTCCATACTGGCTACTCCCAGACATGCCATCATCCTGCCAAAGATAAATCCGCTAACGAAGTTGATCGTTGAAAGCAAAGACCCAATACTCGTATTGCCTCATCCGAGCCGCAAAGCCATTGCTAACTTTGATGGGACATCTGTCCAATGATCATCTTATCGCTCTTATATGACGATTTACATACACAAGCCTTGATTATTTCGGACCAGTCAACGTGTCCGTCAGTCGTTGGAAGGAAAACGATGGATTGTCTTATTTACTTGTATAACCGTAAGAGCCATCCATCTTGAGGTTGCATCCGATTTACCGGCGGATACTTGCATTTTGTGCTTCCGCAATAAGAGTGTTTACCAGATCTCACCAGGGGCGGAGTCAGTGGTTCAAAAAGGGTAGAGCTCCCGTCGTAGCAGACTTGGTCCTTATTTGCGAAACGGATCGAAAAGCCAGTAGATGGGAGGATGATTCATCAAAGTGTTTCCTGGAGCGGATGGTCGAATTCGTTCTGCTGGAGTTGAAATTGCAACAGGAGTTCTTCGGAGGCCAGCAGTAAAGCTTGCGGTATTGGAGGTTGGCGAGGCGTTGCATTGTTCATATGCCTCGTGGGGGATATACAATTAATGTACAGAGTCACTGTGAAATGCACACGCACATAATCACTTCACTTCAACTCCAGAAATTATTATGTTTGCTAAGTAAACAATTCTATGTTTCCCACAGGTAGCTTAGCACAAGCACCTTTTGTATTCTTATCATATCATATTGTAATATGCAAGCTACGTCTCGAGTAGATAAAACGATATTCTGTGAAATTTATTTCTTTATTTTCTAGTCTATAGAACAATTCAAGTTCACACTATACTATTCTTCGCAAATTCTTTTCTTACAAGGTCTCTTTCCTCTCAAATCACTTTATCTCCTTTCAATTACTTAATTCACAAATCCAAACTAATTACTTTTTCTTGTTCACTCTCAACTTTCAATTTATCACCAAATTACAACTTCGCCCATTATCACTTTTCCAATCTCTTCGCCACGGTTCAAAGCCAACTGTGTCTTTTTGATCGCCATCTGTCCTTATATAGCAGAAGTTTCTGATAGCCAGAAACTTCTAGCAAATTCTTCGACCACTGGAACAAGAGAAATAATTCTTGCAGTTATAATTCCCT
The DNA here is from genome assembly GCA_963082735.1 of Pocota personata. Taxonomy (NCBI): domain Eukaryota; kingdom Metazoa; phylum Arthropoda; class Insecta; order Diptera; family Syrphidae; genus Pocota; species Pocota personata. Next base: position 123,960,746 of record OY720429.1, read on the forward strand.
TTTATCCCTGATATTATTCGTCTCTTTCGTTGACATGAGCTGTGGAGACTTCGTCCCAGACACGAACCTCGAATGAAAGGACAGTTCGAACCAAAATTCTGCCAGAAGGGAAAGTCACTTCGGAATTTGCTGCATAGACATAGGAGCGTAGTTATTATTATGCTACAATATTGTATTTCTGTTACTCTCACCATATCCAGCACACTCGTAGTTCACGAATGTACTAAGTAAGCAAAAATATTGTATAAATAAGAAATCATTTCAATAATAAAGCAGATTAATTTCAAATACGACAGAAGTTGGTCTCATTAGCTATCCCCCCACCAGAGGTAAGGTGGCTATTCAAGTTTGCAATCGTAGTAACAGTATCCTACATATGGTCCTTCGAGTAATAGGAACCTGTATATGATCCTTTCGAAAACTGTAAAACTACGAGCTACGAGAGGAAAACGGTAGAGCTACGATAGGAAGCAGATATGGAACGGAAGCAATCTTAACCTAATACGAGAGGGAGATTACTATAAAAGATGAACGAAAACTTCTCTGCAGGCAAGAGAAGAGTGGTACAACAAGATGACGAATACAGACGATTTGATCGAGCAACAAGGGGAAAAAGCGGGGTGGATAAGGAAGGTTTCAGACAAATTCACTAGGGAGCCCAAGATACAGAGATCCAAAGAGTTCGTACAGGAACGGTTGAGTGAACTTACCTTGTACTGGGATGAGTTCAAAAAGGGAGATGTGGAAATACGTGGACAGGAGGACTATGATAAAAACCACTCGTACATAAAGTCAAAATATTACGAGCAAGTGGAAGCAATCGTAGTAGCGGTACGGAAGAAATTAGAAGCGAGATTGGGTGAAATCCGTGAAGACGAAAAGAAGAAGGCCTAAGAAATGGCTCCAAAACCAAGAAGCCCATCAGACAAAGAAGAACAGAAGAAAAACACGAATCCACTGCAGTCAAACAACAAGGACGAGGATGATGACATCGACGAAGACCAGAAACGAAGACTAAAGCACCAAGAAGCGCAGAAGCAGTCATTCTTTAGATCACTGGATAGAATGGAGTAAGCTAGGTCCACATCAAAAACGTATTACGTTTACAAGCAGCAGCTTATGCGCAACCAATGGGCAGTAATAACTGCAACGCATAACGATATAGTTGAACACTCCGAAACGAGCATGGTCAGTGACTACCTCACTGAGCATGAAGAACTGGAAAAAATATACGAAGAAGTGATAGTGAAATTGCAGGAAAAACTAGAAGAATTCGCAATTCAACGAAGTGGATACACACAGCAGGAGTTAAAATTGCCAGTACCAACGCTTCCAACATTCGGTGGCGACTACAGATAATGGAAATCTTTCATTGATCTATTTGAGCAAGCCATACACAAGAATGAAAAATTGGGGAATGCTCAAAAAGTGCACTACCTGAAAACACACGTGGCAGGTGACGCTGTAAAAATAATACAACACCTGCAAATAATGGACAGCAATTATGAGATGGCAAAGGAGGCACTGATGAACAGATATGAGAATTCACGGTTACTAGTGAATGCGCAGATACAGGTATTGATGAACCAAAAGGACTGCCAGTTCGAGTCCGCAGCACATCTAAAAAGACTTCGTGCATATAACGAAGTGCGTGAACTCTTTAAAAGGTCTAAACATAGAGAGACAGCAAGCCGGGATCCAATGATACTAAATATTGTTTGCCAGAAACTAGACAATGAGACAAGAAAGGCGTATGAGCGTCATTGAAAAATCCAAAAGACCTGCAGCCTCTTGACAACTTCCTTAAATTTCTAGAAAACGAATTCCATGGTCTAGATAATTTAGAAGGAAAACGAAACAACACGAATACGAGAGAACAAAAACCGGTAAACACCAGGAAAGGCTTTATAAAATCTATTACGCGACAGTTAGTCCATGTTGTAAGCTATGCAATGGTTCACACTGGTTACACAACTGCCAGAGGTTCAGTCAAATGCCAGTAACACAACGGAAATAATTGATTCAGGGGGAGAAGCTTTGTAAAAATTGTTTCAAGGAAACTCACGAAATATCCAGATGTCCTTCCTAAAAAGCATGTCAAATGTGTAAAAAACGACATCACGTTAGTGACACGAATCGGCGTTTGGAGCAAGCTTAAACAAATTTCTCATCCAATACACAGCATAACAAAATACTGCTAGCGACAGCATTGGTAAAAATATACTGAAAAGGATGCGATTATCATCTACGAGCACTAGTTGACCAAGGATCTCAATCCTCCTTCATTACCGAAGTTGCAGTACAAAGGCTACAACTACAAAAGAAGAGAGCCTGTGCAACGATAGCTGAGCTTGGAACGACAAAAGCAGGAATATCAAGAAGCAAGGTTAAGCTAAGTATTGCTTCAATCTATGCATCCGAATTTAGAACATGGGAACATTCCTCGTACTGAATAAATTAACAAAAGTTTTATCGGACGAATCCTTCATAATGAAGGAATGGTATCATCTAAAGCATTTACCATTAGCCGACCCATCATACAACAAACAAGTAAATGTGGACATGCTAATTGGAGCAGATATTTCCCAAGAGATAATACTGGAAGGAGTAATAAAGGCTAATAATAATGACGAAGCTGGGACAAAACAGGAAGGTAAATTATAAAGATGCAGAAAAGCTAGGCAAGTCCAGTTAAACCAACATCAAGAAGACGGGAATCAAACGAGACGTACTATCTTCCACACCAAGCAGTCATCAGGTGAGATAGTTCAGCTACCAAAATTAGGGTAGTCTTTGACGCATCAGCAAAAACGAGCTCAGGAATAAGCCTAAACGATATCATGCTAACCGGTCCAGTTATTCAGCAAGATCTGTTCAACATAATGACGCGCTGGAGAAAACGCAAGTACGTTTACAGAGCTGTTATCGAAAAGATGTATCGCCAGATATTGGTTGCTGAAGAAGACAGGGATTTCCAAAGGATTCTTTGGAGGGAACATCCAGAAGAAAATATCAAGGAGTATCGGCTAACAACAGTGACATATGGTACATCCTCAGCACCATACTTGGCCATTAAAACACTGCAACAGCTTGCATCCGATGAAGAAGAAAAGTATTAGATAGCATCAAAAATAAAAAAGCAAGACTTTTATGTGAACGATCTCCTTTCTGGGGTAGATACACTAAATGCAGCAAGAAGAGCACAGCAAGAAATAATACAGTTAATGAAAAGCGTGGGATTTAAGCTCCGAAAGGTCCTCAAATTGTAAGGAGCTGCTCAGAAGCATAGACCCTGAAGATCGGGAGCAAAAGCGATTTAAGTTAAATGACTATGATCCAATCAAAACGTTAGGGATTTATTGGCAACCCGAATCAGATACATTTGAATTTAAAATCTCCTTAGACCCAACAAAAGCAAATCCGACAATTAGAAAAATAGTGTCAGCAACGGCAAGACTGTTTGACCCATTGGGATGGCTAGCGCCAATTGTAATAAAGGCGAAACTAATTAAACAAGAGATTTGGGAATACAAAATTTCATGGGACGAATTATCCAAAAAATGGACAGAATTCAGGGAACAACTTCACCACATAGAACAACTAAAGATACCACGTTGGAATAATTACGAAGCTAAGTATCGCATGGAGTTACACGGATTCTGCGATGCAAGAAGGATTTTGCAGCAGATATCTACTCAAGAATCATAACTAAATCAAAAGTGGCACCTTTAAAAAAAGATATCACTATGAGCTTTGCGGAGCTGTGCTTCTCGTCAGACTAATGAAAAAGACAAATGAAGCACTGGAATTGAACGAGGTGGATTCATATTCCTGACTGACTCGCCTTGCTTGCTCGGATTTCCAGAGTAATCACCATACTAAGCTCTGATAAATGGCACCATGTTAGAGAGAAGGACAATCCAGCAGATTGTGCCTCCAGAGGGATATGCCTTTCTCAGCTTAAGGGGTACGGTATTTGGTGGACTGGCACAAAATGGTTAACACAACCAGAAATCACTTACACTGGTATCAAACAACATACTACGGACTTAGAAGAACGTAAAGGAAAGATGTATGCATTAACAATATTAAAAAAACAAATGCCTGATCATATTGAAAAATGATAACACAATACAGCACACTGAGGCGACTAACACGAGTGCTTACATATTGTAAATGGTTTATTCACAACGCAGGAACATCTGAAGAAAATAAAGATTTAGAACCATTAACATCAACAAATATGTTATAAAAAAAGTACAACATGCAGAGTTTAACGAATAATTCAGGCATCTTAAAAATGGGAAAGAAATCGAAAAGAATAGCAAGCTTTGGTGTCTAAATGCATTTATTGACGAAGACGATATAATTCGAGTAGGAGGACGGTTAGCAGAAACGAATATCTCACCGTCATAAAAACATCCATTAATAATTCCGCATTCTGGTCCTCTTACTACAATGCTAATTGAAGACGCTCATAAATCAACCTTGCACGGAGGTTATGGCTTGACACATTCATACATTCGACAGCGATATTTGATTATTAACGGCCTTAGTTCAGTCAAGCAAACAATCTACAGGTGTACTTCTTTCTTTAGACACAAAACAAAAACTAGAATGCAACTGATGGGAAACCTTCCACAACCAAGGGTGAAGAAAAACAGACCATTTTTGCATACAGGAGTTGACTACGCTGCCCCAATAGATATCAGAATGGCCAAAGGAAGAGGTAACAAGTCGTACAAAGGATATGTAGCAATATTCATATGATTGGCCACGAAAGCCATTCATATCGAAGTAGTGAGCGATCTGACAGCAAATGCATTAATAGCAGCCTTCAAAAGATTGTGTGCCAGAAAAGTTCATGTCGGGCACCTCTATAGTGACAATGGTACGAATTGTGTGGGTGCAAACAAAATTTTGCAGTCAAATGTAAAAGAAGTAGTAAAGTATAATACAGAAATGTGCGATTTATTGTTATCATACCATACACAATGGCATTTCATACCTCCACATTTTGGTGGCCTTTGGGAGGCTAGTGTAAAATCAATAAAACTCCAACGCATAGGTGAACATAAGTTTACTTTTGAAGAGCTTTCAACATTATTAACGCAAATAGAGGCGAATGATCCCGAGGAGACAGATGTTTTAACACCAGGACATTTTTTGATCGGTACAGCCCTGCTGGCACCACCAGAAGAATACAGACTCGACAGCAAAGAGGGATTACTAACTCAGTGGCAATTGTTGGAAAGAATGCAGCAATATTTTTGGAAAAAATGGAGCACAAGCTACCTCGCAACACTTCAGCAGCGGCCTAAGTGGACGAAAAAGAACGAAAACTTGAGAGTTGGTAACACCGTTCTTATCAAAGATGTACTACTTCCCCCAACAAAATGGGCTGCTCTGGGAAAAAGTGGTAGAGACACACGCTGGTAAAGACGGCTTAATAAGAGAAGCAACAATAAAAGCAAACAACAAAATGTACAAGAGACCTATAACCAAAATATATGTACTACCGAAAACCGATAACGATGAGCAAATAGCATTTCAAGAAATGCACCATGTAGAAAATGGAACTGAGCAGATCACTAAAGTCGGTGCAACCAAATAACAAACAAATGTTACCCACAACAGTTGAAGATGAGAAGGTGGTAGAAAAGGATCACAATCAGCAAAATAAATGTCTGCCCTTTCAATTAACGGCTGCAAAACCACAACTTAACACAATAAACAAAAATGTCGGACTACTAGCCTACCTGAGAGAACACCTATCGAAGGATAAATAGAGCGACAGCAAAATAGGAGACGGACAAATAAAGCCACAGAACAAGCGAGTAAGGTAAAAGGGGACGATCGACTAAACCATCCCCGGTTGTCTCAATTGCCACTACCAAGCCTCGCTCAAGTTACCAGTATACAATTCAACCACCATCCAGGTATATATTTTGAAAAAATTGGTAATGTCAACCTTGTAACAAATAATTGGATAATTTTGTATACTACGACATGACCAATTACTGGCGTGAGTTCATAGGATTCAAGGAGCTTGTTACAAGAATGAACGACTTTTGCGAAATGAAAATTTCGAATATACGATGCATCGATATAGTTAATCAATTCTGGCACCAACTCAACATCATGAGAAGTAACAATGAACTACTGCTGATACAAGGAGTCGGAAGGGAATCAAAGGCTGGAATCAAACGATCCCCATTAAGTTTGGTTGGAACAATAGCAAACAAACTATTCGGAGTGCTAGACGAAGAATTTGCTATAAAATATGAACAACAAATTCAAAAAGTCAACACGAATGAAAACCACTTAATTGACCTGTTAAAAAATCAAACATCAATAGCAGAATCAACAACAAATATAATGCAGAAAAACACAGAATCCATAATACATCAATTAGAAGTAATCAAGAACCACTTAGAGACACTAGCAAATAATGCATTGGTAGCCAACGACGTATTGGCTAGAAAACAAGAGTTTTTTTTTGCATTATCGACGTACGCCACTCTGTCAATGATCAACTATCAAAAAACTCAAAACTTGCTACTGGACGTCCTGATTGATCTTCACCACGCAAAAATCAATCCACTTGTACTAACACGAGATCAGCTTCGATCGCAACTGACCATACTAAGAAACTACTTGCCTCTATAGTTGGCAATCGCAGGAGAGGCAACACAAACGAGTTTGGTAGAATTTTGCAGATTATTAACAGCTAAAGGGAGGATAATTGGCTAATACCGAGGCGCACGAAGTCTTCAAAGTCATACCAGTACCAGCAGCTCATCAAAACAAATATGTTTTCATAGAACCATCAGCCGACTACTTAACTGTGAACTTGCTTCGAGAGTCTTATTACACGATGACGTCAGAAGAATTAAATAAATGTATACAGAGTATATATGTCACCAATAACATCCCATATTCAATCGACGATCAAACATGAGCAGATGTGAATTGGATTTATTAACTCACACAAATAAGTTATCATCACACTGTAAAGTACGGAGCATAGAACCGTCACCCGTATGGATCCAATTATATACCCCAAACAGTTGCATATGCGTTCTAGATAAGAGTTACACGTTCAACCTAATTTGCGGAAGAAGAGTTTTCGAGACTACTCTACAAGGTGATGGAATACTAACATTAGAGCCAAACTGCTTGATTAAACAAGAAACTATGACGCTTTCATCGCAAAACAGCATCTCCAGCCGAATCAACACAGCATTTATTCCCACGTCAAACATCACCGAAATGCTGTCGGACACATCAAGCAACACATCCAGACCACTCATCATCCCCAAAATGTCTCTCAAAACTGACGATACAGACCTTAAGATAGTCAGTCAAAAATTAGGGGAGTTAAAGAACCGCGAGCTTGATAATTCAGTGCCCCATCACGTGCATCATAATATCACATACGATCTATTTGGTGGACTATTTCTTAGCATAATCACACTACTCGCCTGGCGGCACTGTAAGAGATCATCAAACGCTCCAGCAGAAGTCGAATTACAACACCGTCCAAAACATGCCAAAAGGAAGTACAAAATAGCCGATTTCAAATTGTAATGCGCCCGGCAGAATGTACAATTAATGTACAGTCACTGTGAAATGCACACGCATTGCACATAATCACTGCACTTTAACTCCAGAAATTGTCATGTTTGCTAAGCAAACAATTCTATGTTTCCCACAGGTAGTTTAGCATAAGCACCTTTTGTATTCTTATCATATCATATTGTATTTCTGTTACTCTCACCTGCTCATACCCTTCGTCAGTCGAACACTTAACAACACCGAGTTTAATTACAGTACCATGGAGAAAGCATGTCTCGCCACCATATAGGTTATATCTATGGTACGAGTTCATTATACGAACAAATGATAGACCTTTGAAATGGTTATTCAACACAAAGGCCCTGGTAGTAGTCTTGTGAGATGGCGTATGAAAATCGAAGAGGGTAGCCATGGTGTAGTGGGTAGTGTGTTCGCTTGTGACCTGAACTGTGCAAGTTCAAGCAAGGACGCGGAACAGCAACCACAGCCACCCGAGCATAAAAGAGAAAGGAATAAAATCCAAGTTTCTCCAAGCACTACACCAAAAGGAGTTCGGTGTGTTTCTAAGTGCTCCGGGATTTACCGCAGCATTGTACTGCTATCGCAAGCTGAAGAAGAAGATTCTAAGGGAATGAAAAATTGATATTCTGTGCATTCAAAAAACCAAAGTGTGGAACGTCGGAACAGGGCTTTGAATTAACAAATGACAGCTTACAAAATTTTCTATTACGGAGTTGTCACAAAATAAAAACGGTGTTGATATTATCTTGTCAACCGATCTCCTTGATAATATCGTAACCATCTTGAAAATATGCGATCGCTTAGTGGTTCTTAAATTTATAATTCAAAAGGGAACGCGGAATATCGTTAGCCTACGAGTACGTTCGGCAAGAAGGTTCTGATCAATCAGAAAAGGATTTATTTTGACGAGATTTCGACATTCCTCTAAATAACATTTCAACGGAAGAAATGCTGTTCATCAGTCGATACTGAAACAGACACATCGGGGAATTAATACAAATACGAAAACTGCCATAGAATTAGAGGGTAGGCAATTAAAAATTCAGCGAAAGAAGAAATATTAAATAAGTAAAAATCACACGGTTTAATTGTTACAAATAATTAATTTATTAAGTAAGAACGGCATTTGGTTACTTATTGAAATAGGGGGCATGGAACCCAGATATGTAGATTATCATCTAAGCTGAAATTATAATACATCATGTTAGGTGAACGCAGTCAGCAGTTTGACAAAAGCAGTTATTAATTTTAATGAAAGTTATTTTGACAACTTGAAATTGCTAACTCCCTTCTTTTGTTGGCTGTTAAACAATCAGGTTGAGTTTATGCCGAACTTTCCTTTCATTAATAAATGTACATGTAATCGAAGTCCATAAAATGTAATGAATTGGTGACGAAGATATCTGGTGTTAAAAGTTTGGAAACAAATATTGTAAAATGTGTAACAAAAATAGTAAATATCGTGAGGATTGAAAAGATTAATTAAGTTTAACTGCATCGAGTCTGTCAATGAGCGCAGAACAGGGTGTCCCTAAAGAAGACATTGCTAAAAGTAAGCCAAAAGTCAAACACGTGCAAAATATGAATGAGGCAATATAAATGAGTACGTACCATTAGAAGACTTTGCGGCTTACAAAGACAGCGTGCAACTATATTTTATGAAAAGCAATATTGAAAGTGAGCGACAAACAAATGTATTTATTACACTTGTGGGTTGAAAGGTAAGAAGTTCGAAGATTCGGGGAAACCTTCATGTAAAAGAACCCTTCACAACCAAGATAGGGCACAACCTGCTCAGTTGGTATTGTCAAGTTCAAAGAAGAGACACTTCGAACCCTGTCTAAAAGGCAATAGCAATCAACGTTCTTACACAATCGAGCAAAAAAGGCAGACCAAAAAACAACTGGATCACAAAAATGCAAAACACTAGCATTTGATTGGCCTCAGTGACGAAGTAATCTGACACCGGGAAGCCTGTCGGTACTTCCTGAGGTCAAATCGGCAAACCCCACAGGCCAACCAGCAGGGATGGAGTGAAATGAGAGGGTTGTGATCCTTCTACTCCGGATCATAAAATCGTTCAAAGGCGTACAAAGTATTTTTAGCACCCACATTGCATAGTGTTAACAAATTTTCGGAGCTGATTGAATATTGGAACAACATTATGCTCCGAAGCACTATAAGAGAGTGGAGCGGTTTAAGTTGCAAAAATTGTTGTGTGTGTGAACCGTACTATCGTATCCATGGTGCAATTACTTTCGAACTGCCACATAAACGTTTTCTTTATCGGTATGACATTAATTGACCTATAAAGGCCTAATCTTAGGGCGTTACTTTTATAATGTCTGAGAAAATAGTCACTCGCCTACAAAGTCAATTACAAAATCAGTTATTGACACATTCATCTCCGGTACAAACCAAAAACCGTCTCTCTTTAACTAAACCAATGACGTCAGAGAGGGACAGCTTCTCTAAACTGTCAAAAAAGTTTGAACAGCTTCTAAATCGATTTCACACTATGGAGGAAAACTTGTCATCGAGGATCACAACAATCGAGAGAAGCATCAATGAAAGATTCTGTTTTTTTTTTTTTCAATGTGTAGTGTAGTCTACATATCTTCCAAAATGAGAGTTAAATTAAATAACTTTACTGTCCAAGAGTTAACAAAATAGTGTGATTTACTAGCATATGAACTTAACTTTTGACAGCTGACAATCAAATTTCCCTGAAGGGAATTTATGGGTTGACACGGTTTCTGTTTACACGGGGAGCACTTAGACCACGTTTAGCCGTGGCCTCAATATTCTCCCCGCCCGTGAACTACGTTCCCAGTATTTTAAAATTAACAAATTAATTTTTTTTTTTTTTTTGGTTGCGCCTGGATTTGCAGGAATCTTCAAAAGATACCAATGGCCCGTACCATTGGTTATGCCCGATTCATATATCTGACCTGATGATTCATAAGTGTCGGCCAGTATATGCCTACGTGCTAAACCTCACCCCCCAGAGAGGCACTATGAGAACCGGCCGCTCGTGCTCATAGTAGTAGGAAATTCGTTCCTCTAATTTTTTCGTTTTGTGGTGACTACAACTAAGTTACCTTAACAGGTAGTTTACGCTTCTGTAGTGTTAATCTTTTTGAGGGTGGCCGTGGTGTAGTGGTAACATCATCGCTTGTCACGCTACAGGTTCACGGTTCGAATCCTGATGTCAATAATCATCTATTTATTTCGCATGGAATAAATAAAAAGTCGATCAATTGCGAAAGCTTATGTCAACTCTACTGTGAAGGCATAACACTGGCAGTAGGGCGGTCATATGGCTAAAATGCAACTTGATTGTGGTGATGACATCAGGAGGACGGAAAAAAATACTGTGAATCATGAGCAACGACAAAAGCAAAAACAAACAAACTCCCCAGTTATCTGGACAGCCACCCTTGGAGTTCACTGAAACTTAATAACAGCTGAGTTTCAAACCAATTGCACCAATCTGTCTTTCTCTCTGTCTCTTCCCCTTTCCTCAAAAACGCCCGTGTCCTAAAAAGTAGTATAAGGGTATTCATAACCCCTTTCACACGTGCAAATTATAAAAAAAAAAAAAAAAAAAAAAAAATCGCGTTAGGTAGGTAGCTTTCCAGCGAAGGCACCTACTTATACCGTCATTACATGCGGTTTTCCATTACTGCGCCAGATCGTACGGTCTTGTTCTTTGTAGTCGGAGCTCGAGGTTTGTCACGTCCAGAGTACGGATTATTTCATTAATGCAATGATCATGAAGGCGAGTACGATGTTTGTGAGCAAAGTTTGTTACTTCACAATTGCTCTTCGTGTTTTGTTTTGCAATGTTTGCAGAACAGTCATATTGCTTGGCTTGGTACAACCCCAAAGTTGTATACCGTATGTTCAAGATGGTTTTAGCACTTGCTTATACAGAAGCAATTTGTTGTATACGCTTAACTCCGCGTATCTCCCGAGTAGCCAGTACATTTCTCTAAGTCTGATTTCGAGCTGGTCGTGCTTCTTTTTAACATGTGGCTTCCACTTAAGTTTTGCGTCTAGTGTCATTCCTAGATATTTTGCCTCGTTTGCGTACGGTATTTGTACCGAGTTAATGGAAATAGTTAAGTTGTTTATCTTTTTGTACGTAAAATTGACATGCGTTGACTTGATCTCGTTTAGGACAATTCTACAGGCGCTCGCATACTTTGTTTAAAGCTCGTTGGAGTTTTCCAGTTGATGATTCGACTGAATCATCTGTTGCTAGGATAGCCGTGTCGTCTGCGAACGTTGCTACGACAGTCCCTTCATCTTGTGGTATTACTCTTGTGTAGAGCAGGAACAGGATTGGGCCGAGAACGCATCCTTGCGGAACACCGGCATGGATTTCTATGAATTCCGAATATTCTGCCACATGTTTAACACGAAAGAGTCTGTTATTAAGGTAAGATTCCAATATTCTGTAGAACTTATCTGGTAATATTACCCTTAGCTTATATCTCAGGCCTTCGTGCCATACCTTGTCGAACGCTTGCGATACGTCGAGAAAAAAGAGCATATCTTTTCCGCTATCCCAACGACATTTACTGCGGGTGGAGGGCGATATTTCGCTTGGGTTTTTGCCTTGTTTGATATGGCGGGCTTATCTTCCTTTTGTGAAACTTCGGGTGAAGTAACGGCCCTACGTTTTTTGCTAGGCCTTTTTTTGGAGGCCGGATTGGTTTCGTGGACAAGTTCTTCGTCGTCCGTAAAATATTTACTTGCTGGACGGTTTGGCGTTGTATAGGGATCTTTCGGTACATGAATGTTCTTGAGATCCTCGTTTTCTTTTCGCAGAGCATCTACTTCCTTTTTAAGCTCGTGGAAGAGTAGCTCCATTTCACTAAGTTTAGCTCGTAGTTAGTTGTTCTCTTTTACGAAGCATTTAGTTTTCATTGAGTCCTGGTTAGCCGGCGGACTACTTTTCCCGGAGATATTCGATGTAGGTGGTAGGGTTTCGCTTGTGAATCAGTTTTATGTTCACTTCTAACTTTACTGGTTTCAGTTTCAGATTTCTGTTTTTGTATCTTCGGAATACTTACAATTATAGCGCTATCTTTGGCCGAAAGGCTTTTTGCGCTATCGCTTTTGGTGGAGTTTTCGGCTTGAGTGAACTCCTTCTGGTGTTTTGTTGGAGAAGCAATAAATGGTGATTATCGCACTGCATTGCCTTCATTGTCGCCGTATCGCATCGTCTTGCATCGCACTCCAAGTTGTCAATGATCAAGTCGCCATTACAGTATCGTGTGTGGAAGGAGTGTTGTTGTTTTGTTTTTTGCTTGATTCTGCTGGAGTATTACTCCAAAGAACACATAACATGGTTTGCGCAATAAACCTGGTGAGTAGACTTAATTTTCATTAATTTCAATTGGAATCAAATATATATATATGAGTGGCAACATTTAAGAAGAAAAATGAAAAGTGCATGCGACTATTCCAAATGAGACGTTTAAGGTTTATGGAAATTATTAAATTAAAATTTGTTAGTGTTTAGATAGTCAAATTAATAATAACCGGGAAATTAGTTCCCTTTTCCCCTTACTCCTATTTTAAATAAAATTTCCCGGAGAATTTTTTCACTTTTCCATTTTCCCTTATTCTAAACAAACTTCGAAAAAGAGAAAAAAAACTGCGGGAAAAAAAGTAGGCAAAAAATAGGGGAGCATTTGAATTCACTTCCCGCGTATTTCTTCCCCAAATATTTGGTCGGAAGTTTATGGAAAAATATATGTTTTTTTAATTTCTATAAACGAAAATGAAATATAAATGAAGTAATTCTTTAAGTCTAGACAACAAATAAGTTTCAGTTCAAATGCTCCTAAATTTAATGGAAGAACATCGGGATATTGCGTGTGGTTTCCACAAGAGGAAAAAAGAGAAATGGCATTGTTTTGGCAAAAATCTGAAAAAAGCATTTCCGAGTGGAAAAAAATAATTAATTAATTTCTTAAAACAATAGTCTGATTATTTAACTAATTTCATTTATAGGTATGGAGTGATCAAAAAAATATGTAAGGGCAAAGGCTTCAATAACCCTCAACACTAAGAATGGACCCAATAAAAAGCAACGATTCTCCGACATACAGCAAGCATTTTCAATTTAATTGGAATGAAAGAGGCTGTAGAAGGTGTTGCTGCAACGCCATTTGGTCTTTATGCTGCTGCACACAAAAGAAAAGCGGAGACCGTAAACCAACCAATACAGGTGGATTTTGGCACTGAAGTGGATGTGGATCCTCAAACCCATCATCAAGTGACGCCCAAAAATAAATCCGAGTGGTCCAACTCCTATCCGAAATCAAGTGCAAGAAAAAGTACTGCCTCTGAAATTCTTGAAAATGAACTCATTATTCAAAAGGAATTGTGTGTGGCTGTCAGGGTTTTAGTCGAAGATGTAAAAGAGAACCATTGAAAAATGTATCGTTCCCTTGACAAAATTTACGACATGAAAAGCAAAAGCTAAAATTAGAAAATGAGAACCTTGAGGAAACCAAGCGCCACAATTAAGTCATTGAAAGTTGGAGAAAACGGGAAGTCGAAGACAACATTGGAAAGAATCGACGACTTCTAGAAATTGAGGAGTTAAAAAGTCAAATGTCAGGATAAACTCAATTGTGTTGTGCCCACACCCAACGCTGTGCCCACACAAGACGCAGCGACCTCACCCAATTCGACACAAGTCATTTATATCACTATTTCAGTGCAAACATGCAACTGACCTACTGTGGCGACACACATGTCACCCTACCCCATTCCACGAATATGCAACTGACCCACAGCGGCGACACACTTGTGCAGTCACACTGACCCACTCAAGTGCCCGCAACAAATAACCGAAAAGGTCACAAAGTGTCGATTACAAATGTTACGTATTCTTCCGACCACTTGTAAATAAACTAGTGCACGTCACATGGACCGAATTACATTGACGACCCATTGACGGTACAATGGGTAAGGTACGAACAATGAGACATAGAGGAAACATCGGAAACGATTGGATGGATAGTGGAGTCTCAACAGCCAAACAAATTCCAAATTCACAAATCGACTCACGTATCCACTCGCGCGTTTCAACATTGGTGGCAGCAGTGGAATAACTCAAGGTAAAGCGTCTGCCTAGAGTCCCAAGTTTTTTTTTAAAAAAAAAAATATAAAATATATTCCAAAGTCATAAGTGAAGTTTATTTTGTTTTTATTTTGAGTCCCGAGTTCCAAAAGTTATTTTTTTGTGTAAAAAGGAAGGAAAAAAAACTACAATTCTCTACAATCAAAAAGACAAAAGAAACGGATATATATATATACTTATATATATCATAACGTATATTAAGAGTGACAGTGTTTAGAAGACCCATAACCGTAAGTCCTTACCAGCTTTAGAGCGAAGGTATTTGGCAAACATTGGACAGTGATGAAAAGACCAGGACAAACGCAGCTCTAGGGCGTGAAGCCTGCCTGGCACGTCAAAAAAAAAACGACATCCACAAAATCACACGCAGAATCAACATCAAGAAAGAACATCAAGAAAGACATCAAAAGACATCGCAGCAACTACAACAATCAGTAATACCAACCACAGCATCCAGCAATCGACGTTATGAATAGCACATAGTAAGCTTAACATTCATACATATCTATTGAAAAACAAAAAAATCAAAATATTTCCGAAAACCAAATAAAGATAAACTTATTCAATCAAATAAAAATGTTATGACAATAGGTATTGAATTTAATGATACTACTTCCCATTCAGTAAAAAAAATAAAATAAAATTATTCACAATAAAATAAAAAAGATAATAATAATATAGCAATACATACAAAAAATAATAAAGATATATATAAGTATTATAAATATATAAATTATAAATCACCTAAGTAAATCATTATTAAACAAATTATTGCAATTCTGCACGTATCCACCACTCCTTCACTCCTCTAAATTTTTTCTCGGTTGACACGGTAAATATCGAATCTAACCCTGAATATTTCACTCAGAAATAGGAAGGTTCGTAGATTCTCTGAAAGCGAAGTGTCCGGTTCTTTGCCTATTCCTGAGCAAATGACTATCGAACGTTCTCCTCCCCATAAAGAACCACAAAAGGAATCAGTTAGAGTTTCTGATTCGTCATCTCAAAACCAAGCTGGTACTTCCAGCGCGTCTCTTTCCATCCTCGTCAGCAAACCTCTCGACATCACAAACCCCAGTAACAATGCCTTCAATTCTTCGCAAGCCATAAAACTCATACCCGAGTTCGATGGTTCTGCCCGGAATTTAGATAGATTCATCCAATTGGTTGATTTCCAATCGAAGAAGGCAACCTCGGAGCGCGATAAAGCCGAACTAGTAGACATAGTTAAGTCCAAATTAACAGACAGAGCATATATAACGTTATAGTATAATACAACGATTATAATGACTGGCCGGAGTTGAAGGACGCACTTTTCAAAGGCTTTAGATAAACTCGATCTCTCCAAGTAATACAAATGGTGATATTTCAGTTCAAAAAAGGGTACAACGAGTCAGTGGTATCCTATACTGAAAGAGCCAACGCGTTATTCGACGAATTAAACTATGCAAATGTGAACACTACAGATGAATCCGCAAACACAGCAATCCGTTCACTGAACAGCGCAATGGTCCTAAATAGTTTCTGGAACTGATACCGCAGTTAAAACTTCTCGTCAAGAGCGCAAGGTGCAAAGAGCTCGACGAAGCGGTCGACATAGCATAAGAAGAGGAGAAACTTATTGCATCCACAAGTAATAGGTATGCAAACAATTCTCGCATGTACTGTCAAAACTGCAGAACAAAAAATACCAGTGAATGTCGTCGTCTGAGAAACACAACATTTAGCCCCAATGACAACAGAATCTCCAAATTCACAAATCATGAGCCAGTTCCCAACAATCGACAAACATTTTCAAATAGAACTACTCCCAACTATGCCCAAACATTCTCAAGTAGGTCTGGTGTTAACACAGTACACAATGCAATCATCTGCAGATACTGCAAAAAACAGGGACACACCATCGATGAGTGTCGTAAAAGAGCTAATAATGACAGAAACGCCGGAGTCACAGTCAACCACAATCAGGGAAACTCCCCAAGACCTGGCACGTCCAGCACGCGCAGCCAGGTGAGGAACATCAACCAAAGTGCATAAACAAAAGAAAGACAAACCAAAATCCCTTCATGAACAGGGACATCGAATTCGAAAAAATTCACCGAGAAGTAAATTCTCAATCCCAAAACCTTAATCTCAAAATCCAGAACCTCAATCGAAATCAAATTCGTTACAATCGAAATCTCGAAATCCAGAACCTCAATCAAAATCATATGCTAGAAAACGCATATCAAAATCAAAATCATGTGCTAGAAAATGCATATCAAAAACAAAATCATAAATCACTAAATCGAGAAACAAATTCTCAAAGTTCAAATCGAGAAATGAATTCCAAAAAATCAAAATTGAGTTCTAATTCCCCAAATCGAGATACAATGCTCGTATCTCAAAAGGAGAAGTTTAACTCCTTAAATCGAGATAAAAAATCTCAAAACTTGAAATCTAATTTTTTAAATCAAATCAAAATATCTCAAAAATCGAAACAACCAAACACAAGTCCGAACTCATATAATATCCCCAAAGATATCCAAAAATCAAACTCAATCTTAAATCAAAACTATCGTTAGAATCGAAACCCTGCACAGGTCAATAATCAAGACCAATTCCTAAATGGAATTTCAAATTCTGAGCTAAGCCATTCCTCTAACATTACTCAAGATGCTAAAAATCAAACGGACGAACAAACAAGTTCGCCAAATCCAGTAGTCAATATAAATAGCTTGTTTAAACAGATCCTGAAGTTTTAAAAGCGAAATTAAAATAACCCCCAAAGATATTAATAGCAAGCTCAATATAATGCATCTTGACACAGGTGCAAGCCTTAGTTTGATAAAGATAAGCAAATTAAATGAAGACCTATGGGTACATACAGATACAATCACCGAATTAAAAGGTATGAGCGACAATCCTACGTCAACGCTAGGTACAGTACTTCTGAATATGGAAATCAGACAAGGAAAAAATCTAAAACACATATTCCATATAGTAGCCGACAACTTCCCTACCGCACAAGATTGAATTTTAGGTAAAGACTTCTTTCGGAAATTCAACGCAATATTGAACTATAAGGATAATACATTTACCTATCATGCCAAAGAGAAAAGACACACCACAGATTTTATATACAAGCGAAATCAAGTAACAATACCCGCTAGATCCGAAAAAGTAATAAAATATGGGCCAATTCACGAATACACATATCAAATATATTTCTCTCAAGAAATCTTACCTCAAGTCTATACTTTTTCAGCTATCGCTGAACCAACAAAAGGTTTTATATACATATCCATACTAAACGCCAAACAATAAAGACGTCACCTTACAAAATCTCGATGTAAAAGCCACAAATATAAATGATTACTATATATACAACTTAGATTCAATTAGTATTAAACCAGAAATACAACACAGATTAGAAAAAAATAAAACCAACTCCAACTTGATCACCTAATTACAGAGGAAAAGAAATCCGTAATCGTAATCTGCCGTAGTTACAACCATTTATTCTTCCTCGATGGAGATACTCTATCATCTACAAACGGGATCACACATCCAATAAAAACAAATCAAAATATACCACCAGTCAACATTCGACCTTATCGTCTGGCACAGATTCACACACAGGAAATAAAGAATCAAGTGAACAAAATGCTGAAAGACGAAATAATAAGGCCAAGTTCCAGCCTTTGGAATTCTCCCCTGCTAGTCGTTCCAAAGAAAGAAAAAAAAAGTGGAGAGTAGTAGTAGACTACAGAAAACTTAATGAAGTGACTATCGCGGACGCTTATTCGATACCAAATATCGAAGACATCTGATTCTGATGTGTGTATGAGCGAAATTATGATGATAAAACCGATGAATTATTCGACGACGAAGGTGAATCAAAATAAATGAATTAGCTGGAAATTGGTATTCAATATAAATGTTGATTTATTTGGTTTTACCATACAGGACAAATGATGATGTTTGCTGCTTGCTGGTTGTATATCGAAAAAGAAAAAGATTTTAATGCAAATTTAAGCACAAGTGGCAACGAACAACAGCACAAAGAAGATTAACAAAAACTAAAGAGATTGATAACAGAACATCGCATCAAAAAAGATTATTAGAAATAAGAGTTAGACATTAGGGTAAACTGTGTTATGTTTGTCGATGAACAACCAAATAATAAACAATACTGTATGTAACAATTAATCAAAGAAACAAATTTTTAAACATATTAAACAAGTAATTAAGTAGCGAACATTCAGCCACCCCTGAAAGACTCCGTCCTTTCCAGAAAAAGGGAGAGGAGCTTATTTGGTGATGGATCTGACGTATTCTCCAGATTGTGTTACAATTGTTGCAACGCGATTCCGTTGATCCTTCCCAGGATGAACATTCTTAATTCGCCCAAGGATCCATTTCGATGGTGGAAGGTTTGGTTCCTTTAGCATCACGACGTCATCTACTTGAAGATCTGCTTTGACGGTTTGCCATTTTGGTCGTTGTTGTAGAGATGTCAAGTACTCGGAATGCCACCGCTTCCAAAATCCTTGTTTGAGATTCTGTGTTAGCAAGGTGTACATCTCTTCATACGTTATCCTATGATCGCTGATCACTCGCTTGAGGTGAAACTTAACCGACTTCACGCCCGCCTCCCACAAACCTCCAAAGTGAGGTGCAGAAGGTGGAATGAATTTCCACGCAATTTTGTCCCTTGATAAGTGATCTGCGACGATGTTGTTGTGCTGCTGGTTCATGAGTAGCAGGAACATTTCATCTAAGTGTCGCTTGCCTCCATGGAAGTTCGTACCGTTGTCGCTCCATATCTCTGATGGTTTTCCCCTACGTGACACGAAACGATCGAGGGCGGCAAGAAACGCGGTCGAAGAGAGATCTCCAACTAACTCCAAGTGAAGTGCCTTCGTTGTAAAGCACACAAAGACAGCGACATAGCCTTTTATAAATTTTGGATTTCGTCCTCTAGCTAAAAGCAATGTTATGGGTCCCGCATAGTCTACACCGACCGTACTAAAGGGACGCGTAAACCGAACGCGCTCCGCTGGTAAATTTCCCATAAGCTGAGTCGATGTTAACTTACGTTGACGAAAGCACACGACGCATTCATGAACGACCTTGCGTAAAAGATTGCGACAACCGACGATGAAATATTCTTGTCGAAGAATAGCAAACATTTGTGAAACACCGACATGTAGGTAGCGTTTGTGGATATCTTCGACAATTAGCTTTGCAAACCGAGTGTTTTTGTCTATAATGATTGGGTGTTTCATGGAAAAGTTTGCATCTGATTCTTGAATACGACCACCGACGCGAAGGATACGGTCTGTATCTAAGAAAGGCGCTAAAAATGCTAACTTGCTTCCACCTTTGAGTACGTCACCTTTCGCGATATTGTTTATTTCGGACGAGAAACACATTGACTGGTGGAACTTGACGAGATGATTTTTTGCCGTTGAGAGTTCACTCGATGACAACGCTTGCTGTTTTCTAGAAGCAGAGTTCACACGCGAGTTAGAAATAAACCGAATGATAAAGGCGAGCACATGAATTGTCTTGAGGTAGCGAGAAGAATTATTTATAAGAGTTTCAAAAATGTTATGGGTTTCGATTTTTGACACAAGTAATTGGACAGGCGGCTGGGTTTTTCGTTCTTCGAGGTGTTCTATTGGAATGTCTTTGGGTGAATACGCGATGTAGGGCCATTGATCTCGTTCGTGCCTTATCCACGAAGGTCCGAACCACCACAACTCATTTGATATTAAATGAGAAGGTGAAATGCCACGAGATGCGCAGTCAGCTGGATTTTGCTGTGATCGCACGTGATACCATGATTCCCTGGGTATTTTAGATAGAATTTCTGATGTGCGATTGGCTATAAAAACTGACCACCTTTTGGGCAACGCCGAGAGCCAATGTAGGACTATTGCAGAATCAGTCCAGGCAAAAACTTTCATTTCTTTGTACTGCAAAGAAGTTTTAAGCTTTTTAATAAGTCGCGTTAGTAGAATCGCTCCGCAGAGTTCCAGCCGGGGAAGAGAAATTACCTTTAGAGGAGCTACTCTGCTCTTAGCAGCGACGATTGTACTCGTTATTTTTCCCGTGGAGTCCGTACTCCTGCAGTATACGACTGCCGCGTAAGCGTCGAGGGAGGCATCGCAGAATGCATGGAATTCAAAATTGTGCTTTGTTGGACACATAATTCGTGGAATAGTTAGAGCTTCTAGCTTAGGAAGCTGATCTCGAATTAAGCGCCATTGACTCGCGAGTTCTAACGAAATAGGATCGTCCCATGCATATTTCTTTCGCCAGAGCTCCTGAAAGAGAATTTTAATGGAGATGATGACTGGTGCTAAGAATCCTATGGGATCAAATATCTTAGAAGACTCAGACAGAATGCTCCGCTTGGTAACCGATGAGCTAGCACTTATATTCACCTTATATGAAAATGTATCGCGAGCAGGAGACCATTGTAAACCCAACAATTTGACGGAGGTATACTCTTCAAAGTCCTTTGGAGATAGTTCCCGCTGGTCTTCTGGTAAGCTTAACAGTAATGGCCAACAATTAGTGGTCCATTTGCGGAGATTAAATCCACCAGATTCAAGTAACGGCATTAGTTCCAAACGAAGGGAAATGACTTCATCGATAGAATCTGCTCCGGTCATTACATCATCGACGTAAAAGTCATTGAGCAATACTGCTGCCGCGCGTGGATACGTGTCCATAGAGTCGAGTGCGAGTTGGTAGAGAGTACGAACAGCGAGGAATGGTGCACACGCTGTACCATACGTGACAGTCGTAAGACGATAATGTTTCAATGGCTGATCAGTTGACTCTCTCCATAGTATTCGTTGGAAGTCCGAGTGATTTCTGGTAACGCGTATCTGGCGAAACATTTTCTCTATGTCACCTGATAGGGTAAAGAGATGACGACGAAAGCGAATACAGATAGAGAAGAGGTCGCGTTGATATGTCTGTCCTATTAGTAAAGTTTCGTTAAGAGACTTGTGGTGACCAGACTTAGCTGATCCGTCAAACACGACTCGTACCTTTGTAGTGCTACTGTCATCTTTCATCACAGCATGATGTGGTAGGTAGTAGCATTTTGCTGACGATATGTTTGTCTCATTGGAAGGTACCTCCTCCATGTGACCCAGACTTAAATATTCCCGCATAAAATCGATATATTTGTGTCTAAGGTACTGATTTGACGAGATTTTACGTTCAGTATATTTGAACCGATTTAACGCGACGTTTATGGTGTTTCCGAAATCAGTCTCATTATCAGACTTAAATGGTAGCTGCACTAAGTACCTGCCATTAGGTAATCGAGAATGAGATGTAGCGAAAATATTTTCAGCACGCTGATCTTCGATGGACACAGTAGTTTTATGAGACACTTCTTCAAGTCGCCAGAAGCGCTCAAGATCAAATTCAAGGGTTGTGTCTAATTGGGTGCAATATGAATCGATACATTGAGTTGGTAACGAGTTTGGGGTTGTCAAGTTACCGCAAACTACCAAGCCAAAGATAGTTGGAATAAGGTCAGGCTGACCTTACTGGCCACGAACAGCTGGTCCATTGAAAACACTGAATACTTTATCAGCACCGATAAGAACATCAATGTGACCAGGTAAATTAAAGTGAGGGTCTGCTAGCGCATATGACGAAAACGCATTTTTATTAACGATTGCAGATACAGCTGCAGGTACTAGCGAAGTAAGTTTGCTTATAACGTAGCACTGAATCTCCACAGATTGTTTGCTTACGCACGAAAATAGGCGAAGTGTAACAACTCCATTTGTTACACCTGCTGATGTTGAACCAACACCTAGCACAGGAATACGAGCAGCCTTTCTAGTGAGACCTAAGCGTTGTACTGTTTGTTCCGTAACAAACGAAACCTGAGACCCTGAATCTAACAGCAACCGAATGTTCTGAAGAACTCCTTGATTATCATTAGCACGAGCGATAGCAGTAGGCAATAAAGTTTGGGTAGAACGAATTGGTTTTAGCGAATGGTCTACTGCATTTGTATGTGAACAAAGCAAGGTTGATGAGTTTGTTGCTGGAGGTGAGTTCGAAGATGAGGTTAGATCCGAATATGTTGGAGAGACATAGGCATTTGTAGCACTCGATGTTCGCGTTATAGGCGTTGAGGAATTGGACGAAGACGAAGTGGTTGACGTGGAAGAAGCAGCTGAAGTAGAAGTTGGCGGCGAGGTTGAAGAATGCACGAGAGTATGATGACGAGACCTGCATGTTTTGCAACGATTGTTTGACCGACATTTATTTGATGAGTGCCCTTGGCGCAGACAATTAAAGCATAAGGACTGTTCCTTAACAAATGTTCGACGAGCATCAATTGAAAGTGCAAGAAAATGTTGGCATTGTAAAAGACTGTGATCCATTTTGCAATTAGGACAGTTGCGATTGGATTCTACCAAGTGAGTTCGAATGGCGCCTTGAACCTTGTTTCGAGATTGTGTAGAACGCGAAGGGGTATAACAGGATTCCAAACACACGCAACGGCTTTGCAGAAAATCTAGCATTTCTTTAAATGACGCATCATCCCTTGATCCTATCAATTCAGCCCACGCTTGCTTCGATTCTACATCAAGCTTTTGCAACAAAATATATATTAGCCACGGATCCCGATCGTTTGCTTCTAATGAATTTAACCCGCGAATTACCTCGTCAGCGCCATCAGTGATTTTGCGCAACACAACCACATTAGGTGAATTTGCAGTAGGCAAAGATAGAAAGGATTGTATAAATGATTGAATTATGACGGAAGTTCTATCATATCGACTTTCCAATCGATCCCATGCTTCCAAATAGTTGTTGTCAGAGTTAACGATGTGCTTTAGTAGATTGCTAGCTTCTCCACATAAAAATGACTTCAAATATTGAAGTTTTTGCGTAGAAGTTAGCGACGTATTACAGTCAATTGAACCCTGGAATGAATCTCTAAACGCAGGCCAATCCTTATAATCACCTGAAAATTGCGGTATTGATAGATGTGGTAATTTTACGGAAGTTGAAACGTTGGAGGAATTTAATTTTTGCAAAAATGTCGCTTGCTGGCTTGCCAACTGCTCAATAACCGATTCGTTTGGCTGTGCTGAAGTTGAAACGCTTGCCATGTTCTTCACATGAATGAAATTTGAGAGAATCGAATGCGCGAGAAAGTATTTATTTTCGTACTCTTCAAATTCTGCTTCAGGATCAACGAAGTTTGGATCCGCCAAAAACTAGTACAACGCATTCTGCAATTCCACAAACTCAGTCCAAGTCTTTATAAGATTATCTAATCTTATCTCTAACATTGAAAGGGTGGTATTTACATCAGCAGATTCCGCAAACGTTGCAGCGCGAGATATCGCTGCCTTTGCACGACCACGTTTTGCCTTGATGAAATTCATCTTGACCGACCGACGTAAATTTAATAATAATTAACAAAAATTTTAAATAATTATTTTACGCACACCAAAGCTTTGGATTAGTTTGTTCTTCGTATATTAATTACACGAGAATACACGAGTTGGAATGGGTTGGAGAAATAAGCTAACTCAAATGATTTAACAAACACGTGTGTGGACGAAATTGTCTATCACTTTTCCGCGAAAATTGTCTATTTTTCTTATTAAATCCGGCTACAGAAGGACCAGAATGATTCTGATGTGTGTATGAGCGAAATTATGATGATAAAACCGATGAATTATTCGACGACGATAGTGAATCAAAATAAATGAATTAGCTGGAAATTGGTATTCAATATAAATGTTGATTTATTTGGTTTTACCATACAGGACAAATGATGATGTTTGCTGCTTGCTGGTTGTATATCGAAAAAGAAAAAGATTTTAATGCAAATTTAAGCACAAGTGGCAACGAACAACAGCACAAAGAAGATTAACAAAAATTAAAGAGATTGATAACAGAACATCGCATCAAAAAAGATTATTAGAAATAAGAGTTAGACATTAGGGTAAACTGTGTTATGTTTGTCGATGAACAACCAAATAATAAACAATACTGTATGTAACAATTAATCAAAGAAACAAATTTTTAAACATATTAAACAAGTAATTAAGTAGCGAACAACATCCTTGGACAACTAGGCGATTTAAAGTATTTTACCACATTAGATTTAGCCAGCGGATTTCATCATATCGAAATAAGGGAAGAAAATAAAGAGAAGACAGCTTTCAGTACACCAAACGGACATTTCGAGTTCAATAGAATACCATTTGGATTGTGAAATGCTCCCCCTACTTTTCAGAGGCTGATGAACAAAGTTCTTACTGGTATACAAGGCATAAAATGTCTAGTATACCTAGACGATATAATGATATATGGAAAAAATTTGGATGATCATAATAAAAAACTGGCCGAAGTGTTCCAAGCTTTAGATAAATACGACTTAAAAATCCAACTAGATAAGTGTAAGTTCTTGGAAAAAGAAGTTATGTACCTGGGGCACATCATTTCAGAATTCGGAGTAAAACCAGACCCAGAAAAACAAACTTCTGCGCAAGGACGTTCCATTCAAATGGGACGCATTTTGTGACAAACAATTAAAACAAGCAATCATTAATCCACCTATCCTACAATACCCTAACTTTAGCAAAACCTTTTATCTCACAACTGACGCTAGCAATGAAGCCATAGGCGCAGTAATCTCGCAAAGAGATTCCGATGGAAATGACTTACCTATAACATTCGCTAGTAGAATACTAAATTCGGCAGAAAAGAATTACTCTGCTATAGAAAAAGAAGCTCTCGCAGTTGTCTGGGCAGTGACACACTTCCGACCTTATGTATACGGAGGACACTTCGAAGTTACTATCGACCACAAGCCGCAGGTATGGATGTTTAATTTAAAAGATCCTTCTTCAAGAATAATGCGCTGGCGTATTAAGCTCGAAGTATATAACTTTTCGGTTTCTCATAAAGCCGGACACCTAAATACGAATGCAGACGGTTAAAAGTAGCTGAAATCAAAGTAGTTACTCGTAGTCAAAGCAAAGCCACGCCAGAGGAACAAGAAAAAGGGAACGAAAATGTAATTGAAGTCTCAGATCCAAATCGAATAAAACAAATAATACACGAATTTCATGACACTCTTTTGGGAGAACACCAAAGAGTAAAGCGCACACTAAAGCGAATAAAAAAAGCCTACAAATGGAAAAATATGTACGTAGATATAAAAAAATATATTATGTCTTGCGAGTTGTGTCAGAAGAATAAATTATATACACGTCGCAAAATCCCAACGGTTATCACTACTACAGTAAATGCTCATTTCGAAAGGATAGCTCTTGATGTGGTGAGACCACTTCCAATTACCGAAAACGATAATAAATACATCCTTACATTCCAGGACGACTTAGCCAAATTTGTCCAAGCAGTCGCAATACCCAACCAAGAAGCCCAAACAGTGGCCGAAACATTAGTAAATAAAATTATTTGTACATTTGGAATTCCACAAACCATCCTCACAGATCAAGGAACAAACTTCACCAGCGAACTATTCAAAAACGTTTGCAAACTCCTAAAAATGGAAGAGGTCCAAACAAGTCCATACCATCCACAGTCAAACGGAGCACTTGAAAGATCGCACACGACGTTAGGCGATTATTTAAGAAACTACTCAAGCAATGATCAAACCAACTGGGATAAATATATCAGTTACGCTGTATTCTGTTATAACACTACAAAGCACACAAGTACCAACTACAGCCCTTACGAAGCTCTTTTTGGATTTAAACCCCCAATTCCTTCTGCTTTAAATAGTCAATTACAACCCACATATAATTATGATGACTACATTACTGATATAAAAGCCAAGTTACAAATCGGTTACAAAATTATCCGGGAAAACCAGTTAAAAGCTAAAGAAAAATCAAAAGAATACTACGATCGTAACTAGAATGAAATCAGTTACAAAGTAGGTGACCAAATACTGCTAGAATCCAAACAGCTGAATAAGACCGGAGTACACCTGGAACCTATCGCAGTCCTCGGAAAATCTTTTACTAAATGGACATTCCTCTTCCACGTCAACGTTTCACAGACAAAAGCCAACACTAAAACTGTGAAACAAAATGTAAACACCATAGCAGAACTTTGTACTACAACCCTTAAAGAATACCCCCTAGATCATTGTAAAATGTCGCTGCAAATCTCAAGAAACTCACTTATTGAAATACAAAACAACAACCGAATGTTGGGCAATATATTACTAAAACAAAGAATCACCAAAAGAGATACAACAATGGTAAATGAATTCAATGGTATAGGGATCGCTCAGAAATTCCTGTTTGCAACAGTGGATTCACGGGATGCAACTAAAATAGATAACGCCCTACAATCGCTAGCAGAAAACCAAGATAGTTTCTACCACATGACTGAAAATCAGATGACGATAATCTCGAATATTTATGACGCACTAAATGAAACCACTAATCACATAAATAATAATTTTGCCTCGTTAACCGAAGAAATCAGGAAAAATGCATTTAGACTCACATACCTCACGTATTTCGAAAAGACACTACACAGCCTAGACGAAATAACAAATTTAGCATCTATGTGCTCTGCACAAATCCTAGCAAAATAAACTCAATTACTTGACATTTTACAAGAAGCCAAAATAGGAAAATTAGACAGACGATTTTTAAATTCAGACATATTTATGTCAACTCTTCAACAAATACAATTAGAACTACCACAAAACGTAAGGTTTCCCATAAAAATTTCCGGAATGAATCTGCCCATAATAAATGCAATTACTACAACAAATCCCGTATACGTTAATAATAACCTTATGATCCAAGTTAGTATACCACTGGTAAACGAAGAATTCAACTTAGTAAAAATTACACCACTCCCGACCAAATACAAACAAAACACATACCGTTATGTTTCGATTGGCAGTGAATTCATTGCCGTCAACGAAAGCTATAGGCGATACATATGTAGCCGACACCAAAAAAGTATTTAACAATTCGTTACTTTCAAACTTTTGTAACATTCACCCTTACATTCGTTTTACATTGCTCTATTACTTTTGGGGTTGGGTATCAAAAATCTTATCGATACAACGGCGTGAAGATAGACTCCCGTTTTTTTTCGTTTTTTTTTTGGAAAAGAGAAGAGGAATATTAAATTTAAACTAAATTAAATAATAATCGTTTTGTAAATTGAGTTTAATTAAAAAGAGAATAAAGTAAAGAACAGTACTCAAATCCGTACTCTGTGGACGGAGCCTAAAAGTGGTGACCCCGACGTGATTTCGCAATAAAGTGCCTCAAATCGGCAAGGTGATTGCGTGCAACCAAAAACTATTCGTATTCAATTCGTACCTACATTCTGTTGAAATCGCCGCAAAAAGATTGGTAACATCATTCAACATTAATTTTTTGGTTACTCCTTACGAAGCGCTTGTGCTCCGCCATAAGTTGCAATTTGAGCGAACAAAGCCAACTGTAAATTTAAACGTTAAGTGGCTTGACTCTCGAACATCACAAAATATTGACTCTCGATCGCGTCGCCAATTTGGCAATCCTGACGAACTGTCAGAAAAACAAAAAACCTCCAGTGTCAATCTGCATTCGCGAAATTTTTTGCAAAAAAAGTAAATAAAATTAGCTAAAATCGATTCCAAAGCAATGAGTGTGAACAGTGACGATAATGATGACGGCCGCGGACAGAATGTCGGTAATGAACAAAAGGTGGAAATAAATGCGTATCCAACAATCCCCCGTATGCAAATACCAAAACTCATCGACAATTTACACAACGCAAAACTTTATTTCGCCAGTTTGGATTTTTGGTTTGAGGCGAGCAATGTGACTAGTGACTACAAGAAATACTGCTCTGTAATGGCACAAGTTCCTCCTAATGACCTCGCCGCAATCCAAACAGAAATCGGCACAGTTCCAGCGTCAGCTAAATATCTACTAGTCAAAACAACAATTATTGCTTTTTATTCCGACTCACAGCAAAAAAGATTTCGTGAAGCCATAAACGAAATGCAACTTGGCGACATGAAACCTAGTCAATTTTACCAGAAATTAAAGAATTTAACTTCCGATTCTCTGACTGACACCGCACTCATCGATCTCTGGGCCGCACGTTTACCAGAAATGGCACACGCCGCCGTCATTCAAATAAAGGAATCGCCTATCAAAGACTGACTCGTCGCAGCTGATGTACTGGTTGAATCAATTCGATTGCGTGCTATCGGCGATCGCAGTATTCGCCAAACAACTTTGCAGACATCAACACCATCAGTTAAGGAAAAGACATCACCAACGACACCAGCCGAGATCAATTTACTAGAGGAAATTAGCAACCGAATCGCGGAGCTGGAACGAAAGTTTGCAATCTCGAGCGTCGACAACAACCGCTGCCGATCACGTGACGCCAGTCGCTCTCGTGAACGCTCAAAGTCTCGCAATATGCATGCAAATTGTTGGTATCATTGAAAATTCGGCACCGAGGCGAAACGTTGCCGCAAGCCGTGCAAATTTGGGGACACTAGCACCGAATCAAAAAGCGACTAAAGCCAGCTGCCTGTGTTGGATTTAGGTCGCGAACAGCCTAAGTCCAAATCCATAAATCGATTGAAAATACACGACAAATCAACGAACATCGGATTTTTAATTGATACGGGTGCAGACGTATCAGTCATCCCATTCAATCGATCCACAGGCAACTGCAAACCATGGGAAAAGAAATTGTTCGCAGCCAACGGCACCGAAATCAAAACATACGGCACAACGACACTGGAGGTAAACCTCGGATTACGATGTGACTTCGTGTGGACATTTTTAATCGCTGCTGTAACAACTCCAATCATTGGATCCAATTTTATTATGAATTTTGGATTAGTGATCGATATGAAGGAAAACAAAATGATCGATCCACTAACTGGAATAAATTCAAATTGTATGCCGATTGCTGTCAGTGAGACGACCGTATACAAAACATACTGTTTAAATTCAATTTATGCTGATCTTCTTGAAGAATACAAACTGATTACGAAGTTGCCACCGCCTGGAAGTGAAATTCCTATCACCATCTGCATCGAATTATTACTAAAGGACAGCCAGTTTACGCTCGACCTCGACGATTGGATCCCGGAAAACTCAATGCAGCCCGAATGGAATTTGAAATTTTGATAAAAGCCGGAATTTGTCGACCTTCAAGCAGTTGTTGGCAAGCCCTTTACATATGGTCAAGAAGCCAGATGGTTCATGGCGCCCGTGCGGCTATTATCGCGCGTTGAACGCCATCACACTGCCGGATCGCTATCCGATTCCATATTTGAACGACTTCGCTGCAATTAGCAAGGTAAGACCATATTTCCTAAGATCGACTTGCAGAAAGCCTTCCATCAAGTTCCCGTCGCCGAGGAGGACATCGAAAAAACAGCAATCACAACCCCATTTGGGTTGTTTGAATTTAAATTTATGACGTTTGGCCTTTGCAACGACGCACAAACTTTTTGTATTCGCTTATATTGATGACTTGTGCATCGCTTCAACAACACCAGAAGAGCACCAGCAACACCTGCGAACCATTTTTGAGCGACTTAAGCAATACGAGTTAACGATAAACGTTGCAAAGTGCGAGTTTGGCAAGCGAGAGATCCAGTTTCTTGGACGTCACGTGTCACCAGATGGCCTTTTGCCGCTGCCCGACAAAATCGAAGCCATTAACACCGTTCCGCTTCCGACAATGGTCAAACAACTTAAAAGTTTCTTGGCAACACTAAATTTCTACCGCAAGTTCCTGCCAAACGCCATCGAAACGCAAGCGAAACTACTCGAGATGATCCCGGGAACAAGAAGAATGACCGACGACTGCTGACATGGACGGACAAAGCGAGGAATGCATTAGAAAAATGCAAAATCGATTTGTCCAATGCTGCTTTACTTGCACATCCATCAAAAACAGCGGAACTATCTCTTTACGTCGACGCTTCGGACGTAAAGAGTCGTTGACAAAGCCTTAAAACCACTCGGTTTTTTCTCCAAGAAGTTCGACAAGGCCCAACTTCGCTACAGTACATATGTTCGCGAACTTACAACGATGTATTTGGCGGTTAAACATTTCAAATTCATGCTGCAAGGAAGACAATGCCACATCTACACCGATCATAAACCGTTCACTTTCGCTTTCGCGCAAAAGCTGGAGAAGGCAAATGATAGACAAGCGCGACAGCTCGATTGCATCGGTCAAACCACCATCGACATTCGACATGTGAAAGGAGCCGACAATGTAACAGCCGATCTACTGTCACGGATCGAAAGCCTGCATTCAACCGCTGAAATCGACTACGAGCTCTTGGCAGACGATCAAAAAACTGATGAGGAGCTGCAGCAAATTTTGTCCAAAGGTAATGACAATAATTCGATTAAACTAAAACTTTTTATCGTTCCAGGCAGTTCCAAGCACATTTACTGCGATTACTCCACCAGTGCCATCCGACCTTTCATAACGAAAAAATTCCGAACCCAATTCATTCGAGCAATTCATGACATATCGCACCCTGGAAAACGTGCCACGGCTAAACTGATGACCAAACGATTCGTTTGACCCGGCATTCAATCCGACGTTGCTAAATTCATTCGAAGCTACCTAAAATGCCAACGTGCTAAGATTGGTCGTCATACACATTCGCCACTAGAGAAATTCGACGCCCCATCCCAACGATTTTCTCACTTTAACATCGATTTGGTTGGACCATTTCCACCGTCTGATAAAAACCGCTACTGTTTAATCATCGTCGATCGGTTCACCCGCTGACCGGAGGCCATACCGATTCGAAACATGACAGCACCGACTGTCGCAAATGCACTCATCTCCGGCTGGATTTCGAAATATGGCGTGCCAAAGACCATTACAACTGATCAAGGCCCCCAATTTGAATCAGGGCTCTTCGAAGAACTCATGAAAACCTTGGGAACTCGTCATTTCAAAACGACATCCGCAGTCCAACGGACTAATCGAGCGATGGCATCGTACGCTAAAATCAGCAATTCTCCGTCACAACCAAGAAAAATGGGCTGCACATTTGCCCATGATTCTACTCGGCCTTCGTTCAACGTACGAGGAAGATTTGAAAGCATCGCCGGCCGAACTTGTTTTTGGTACCACTCTCCGTATACTTGGCGAATTCTTCGAGGAGTGTTCAACAAACAAGACGCAAACAGTCATCGACCTCAGAAATGTCATGAACGACATCCGTCCAACAATAACCGCCTGGCATTCAAATCCGAAGTACTTCGTGCACGACGATTTGCAGACGGCAACTCATGTATTCCTTCGCGACGATTCTATCCGCCCGAGTCTTAAACATCCGTATAGTGGACCATTTGAAGTGCTCGAGCGAAAATCAAAATACTTCCGCCTACGATTACCGAAACGCGAGTCGAACGTTTCCATCGACCGCCTGAAGCCTGCATATCTACCAACATACGACGGAACAACTACAGACACCGTACCAAAACAACCAAGTGTCACAAAAAATGAAAAAGCGCAGTCAAAGCTGATATCAAACGAACCGGCTACTTCTACGACAGTGCAACCAACGACGAAAGTCACTCGATCTGGCCGAAATGTACGATTCCCGGCTAAATATCGCTGAACTCCAACTTTCGTCTAGGCGGGGGGTATTGCAGCCGACACCAAAAAAGTATTTAACAATTCGTTACTTTCAAACTTTTATAACATTCACCCTTACATTCGTTTTACATTGCTCTATTACTTTTGGGGTTGGGTATCAAAAATCTTATCGATACAACGGCGTGAAGATAGACTCCCGTTTTTTTTTTGTTTTTTTGGAAAAGAGAAGAGGAATATTAAATTTATCCTAAATTAAATAATAATCGTTTTGTAAATTGAGTTTAATTAAAAAGAGAATAAAGTAAAGAACAGTACTCAAATCTTTTATGTGGACGGAGCCTAAACATATTCCTAAACAGCGTAGACCTAGATAAATGTCAAAAACAGAGTCAGACCATTATGCCAACAAAACTTCGTCATACATAACCATAACAATAATAACTGTATAATACAGCTCATCACAGGAAATCCAACCCCTGGATCATGTGAAACTAGAATATTCGTACTCAAACGTTAAATTTGGTTTAACTTAATGAACAAAAACCCTTAGCTATATGTCATGCCAGCGGCAACGCACTCCAAATAATCAAAATCCACGACAGTGGAATCCACAAAATAAACCCATATTGCAAAGCAATAACGAATGAGGTATATCTTCAAGCGTCAAACGACGTGTACAATAGGACCCATATCACGTACTATTTACAAGAAACACTTACCAAAACCGTGGAAATCCCTACCCACCTATCCCAAATTTCACCCCATGTGATACACGTAGAAAAACTGGATTTAGATAAATATAGCGTTAATATTAAAAACTTAGCTAATACAAACAAATCATTGTTAACATTAAAGTATGAACACGTGTACATTCCAGTTTCTATTATTCTTCCTTTTGGTATAATTGTCACATTATTACTATTAATAAATAAATATTTTAAAATAAAATTGTCAATAAACAGGACAACAACAAACGAAGGTACAGCGCAAGAGAACGCTAACCAAGAGCTTAAAGACATTGTACATTAATGATTGTAATGTAATTTTCTAATTAAGAAACATGTGTAATATTTCAAATAAGAACAAGTAAAAATGTAAAAAAAAGAAACATAAATTTATATTGTATATTCTTGCAAAAACAAATATCGTAGATGGTAATAACAACATGTATAATCATAACTTTAGTATAATCATAATTTTAACATATAATCTAAAAATATTGAAATGTATGATCTTAACCCAAGAAGAAAAAATTTAACCAACGAATAGTAATTTTTCAAATAGATCAAATAAAAATCACCACTCTTGGTCCAGTCGACTCCTACGTGTTTCCCGCCGAAAGATCTCACTCGTAACTTCGTGCGCCTTTCGTATTTTAAGGGGGAGGACTGTTGTGCCCACACACAATGCTGTGCCCAGACAAGACGCAGCGACCTCACCCAATTCGACACATGTCATTCATATCACTATTTCAGTGCAAACATGCAACTGACCTACTGTGGGACACACATGTCACCCTACCCCATTCCACGAATATGCAACTGACCCACAGCGGCGACAAACTTGTGCAGTCACACTGACCCACTCAAGTGCCCGCAACAAATAACCGAAAAGGTCACAAAGTGTCGATTACAAATGTTACGTATTCTTCCGACCACTTGTAAATAAACTAGTGCAAGAATACGTCACCTGGATTGAATTACATTGACGACCCATTGACGGTACAATGGGTAAGGTACGAACAATGGATGGACAGTGGAGTTTCAACAGCTTAACAGAAAGGTTTTTTTATTCCAAATTAACAAATCGACTCGCGTAACCACTCGCGCGTTTCAACAATTGCATACAATGTTTTTTTTAATTAAATTTAAATTTAAATTATTAAATTAAAATTTGTTAGTGCTTAGATAGTCAAATTAATAATAACCGGGGAATTAGTTCCCTTTTCCCCTTACTCCTATTTTAAATAAAATTTCCCGGGGAATGTTTTCACTTTTCCCTTTTCCCTTATTTCAATTCAATTCAATTCAATTTATTTCTCTATTATTTTTCTATGACATTTTTGAGGCTTAAATTAAATAATATAAAATAATAAAGTATCTGCAATCTATAGTTCGTAAGGAACTAGGGGCGAAAGCAGCAAGAAACACTTTACGATAACAAAAATAAAAATAAATCGGAATATAATAAGATGAGATGGGGTCACGACAAATGTTCTATACATATATAAATATTATCCATTAATTCAATATATAAAATAACAATACAATACCATTAAATAAAGATACAAAATAAAAAAAAAATACAAAAAAAAATATACACGCAGTAGAAATTAGAGCAAGATAGTTATACAGTTACAGACAACAATTCATAGATATCATTATAATTCATGTTTAAAAGCCATTGTTTTACTTTTTTGAGGAAAATAGATTCAGTTCTAATATTTCACTTAAGAAGGTCCCGAGAGCAATAGGCTTTTAAATTTGCCTTGTGGCCGCGAAAAGGTAGTTCTTAAGTGCATCTGTATGAGCAGACCAACTCATTTTCAAGTCAAGCAAAACTCCAAGATACTTAAATGAATTGACATGTTCAATTGTGAAGCATTTATTGGTGCACGTACGTGACTCAAAAAATGTCTGTAAGTCATCTTGCGACTCACATATAACTTTACTGTGTTTGTATCTGTTGCAGTTAGCACAATGAAAAACGAATGGTCCATAGTCCACTACGTTGCCACACACATTAAAAAACATAATTTTGCTTTTTTCACTAATTACCAATTTATGAATTTGGAACCAATGGCTTAAAACTTCCAGATTATGATTTATATCAGCAGAAAGATTTAGAGCGGAGTCACTGTGAAAAGCACATGCCATATCATCAGCGAATGCATTTACTTTGCTACGATATTCCTGTAAGAAGAATGAATTAATGAAAATCAAAAATAAAATAGGTCCAAGCACAGAACCTTGAGGAACTCCTATGGTGATAGTCATATTGGAACTGAGTTGACCATTGATTTTAACCTTTTGCACCCTGCCAGATAAGTAGGAATAGAACCAACTATGCATAGCGCCCCTAAAACCACATTTATACAGCTTGTCTAAAAGTATTTGGTGATCAACGGTATCAAAAGCCTTAGTGATATCAATAAAGAGAGCTGCAGTTAAGTTTTTGTTATTAATACCGCTATAAATATTTGAGCAGAAATTTAACAGTGCTCCTTCAGTAGAAAGACCAGTGCGAAAGCCAAATTGACGCGCACTAAAGAAATTTGATTTTTCTAAAAACTTAATCATTCTGTTCTTTATAGCTTTTTCAAAGATCTTCGAAAAAACCGAAAGTAAAGAAATTGGCCTATAATAGTTTAATGACGTTTTATCACCTTTCTTAAATAATGGTATTACTTCGGCTTGTTTTAAGACATCTGGGAAAATACCTTTGAAAACGCTCATGTTCAAAATGTGACATAAAATGTCACAAATATTCAAAGCTATTTTCTTTACGAAATTATTAGAGGGGGAATTACTCGTTTTAGAGTTGGACTTTTTGAGCGAGGTAATTATACTGTACAACTCAGAAGATGTGGGTCAAAGAAGAAGCTCTGAGAGGATGAAATATCATTCGTTAAGCAATTACATTTAGTGAACTCAGCACAACTATCTGACACCACTATTTTACCGACAGTGGCAAAATAAACATTGAATTTATCAGCTAAGTCCTTAGGATTAGTTATGACAGCCTCCTCAATATTTAAGGTTCGAATTTGTTCGGTATGAGTTGATTTGTTCAGTATTTATTCCAATAGGTTCCATTCTTTTTTTGAATTACCCTTAAACTCTCGAAACTTGTTTAGATAAAAATTATTTTTACATAGCAAGACATCTTTAGAGATATCTTTGAATATCTGTTTATAGGCATTACAAAAACTGGTATTACTCGGATATTTAGACTTCTTCTTATACAATTTGTTCTTCACTTTAATTTTTTTGATTAACTCAGAAGTTATCCAAGGTTTTAGGTTTTTTGGCCTATTCTTACCATTTCTTTCTTCCCTCGAACATAGATTTGCATGCTTATTTAAAGTCTCAATAAATATGGAATATGCTTTAGAAGGGTCACTCTCAATAAATATGTTATCCCAGAATTCAAAACGCAGTAGATTGTTAAGTGCCACAAAATCAGTTCTAATGAAGGAAGAACAAGAAGGCAGGTTTTTTTTAAAAACGTACCTGAAGCATATTTCAGGCTAAAGCATGTCATACAATGGTCGGTTAAATGAAGATCCAATACAGAGCTGCTAAGTAGGAAATGTCTGGAGTTAGAAAGACGTGCCATAATATTGTAATATGCGAGCTACGGCTCGAGTAGATAAAACGTTATTCTGTGATATTATTTCTTTATTTTCTAGTCTATAGAACAATTCAAGTTCACACTATACTATTCTTCGCAAATTCTTTCCTTACAAGGTCTCTTTCTTCTCAAGTCACTTTATCTCATTCCAATTACTTAAATCACAAATCCAAACTAATTACTTCTTCTTGTTAACTCTTAACTTTCAATTTATCACAAAATTACAACTTCGCCGATTATCACTTTTCCAATCTCTTCGTGCGGTTCGAAAACCAACTGCCTTGCCTCGATCGTCATCTGTCTTATATAGTCGCATTTCTGATAGCCAGAAACTTCTAGCAAATTCTTCGACCACTGGAACAAGAAAATTCTGATGTAATAATTCCAAGATGACAGCTGCAGCCAATAATCTCTTACGGTTATAATTCTCTCTTAATTCCGGGACGTCGTCTTAGACATAATCCGTACACGAACCTCGAATGAAAAGACACTTCGGAATGTGTTGCATACTTTTGGAGCGTAGTTATTATGCTACATTATATTACAATATGGTCAATGCAAGTCATAGTAGAGTCTGAAAAACGAGTTGGCTTGTTTATACATGACTCTAGGCCATAAGATGACAGTAAAAATAAATAATTGTCAACTTGAATAGAATTCTGAAGGATGTGTATGTTGAAGTCACCCAATAATATTATATCATTAGATGACTCGTTTGATAACAGTTTTTCTAATTCCTCATAAAACACATTATAAGAAGACTCATTAAATCTATAGATACAGAAAAAGTTAGTTTTTTGTCAATTAGCTTTACTCTTAGAACATCACAACTCCGCAAATTATAACTTAAAGCTTCCACATTAATAACATTTTTAGTAAAAGCGGCAACACCGCCAGAAGCATATTCATTATTGCAGCATGATAAAAAATCATACCCTTCAATATCAAAAAGCGAATTTTCTACATCGTAAATCCACGTTTCCGACAAAAAAAATAATATCAGACTTATTTACAAAAGAATTCAAATGCACAATAAAGTTGTCACAATTTTTACGCATACTTCTAATATTTTGGTGTATAATTAGAAAGTTATACAAGTATTTCTGGTTAAAAACGAGATCATGAGAATCAACGCCTACGCAGTTGACAGACGGAATGTTTAAAATACTTTCAGAAGGATCTTGCATATTAATTAAGTGCTATAAGGTCTTCTTCTGAAGTTGACAGACAATGTAATTATCGTCATCACTCTTGCGCATTAGTACTCGACCGTTTTTAACCCAAACATACTTGTAAAGGGTGGTTAAGTTTTAAGGGCCGATGTTGATTTTGAATAAAACACAAACTATTTAGGAAATTACTATCATTTCTTTTTATTATGATAATATTGGTATGGTTCAATTATGTATGGAACAAAATATCGGCCAAATGGCCGCCGCGACCTCGGCGGCACACCTCCATCCGATGGTCCAAATTTTCGATGACGCTGAGGCATAATTGAGGTTCTATGCCGTTAATGTGCCGAATTATCTCATCCTTTAGCTCTTGAATTTTTGCTGGCTTTTCGACGTACACCTTTTCTTTCAAATAACCCCAAAGAAAGAAGTCTAACGGTGTCAAATCACATGATCTTGGCGGCCAATTGACATCGCCACCACGTGGGATAACACTGCCATTGAATTTGTTGCGCAAAAGAGCCATTGTTTCGTTAGCTGTGTGGAAAGTGGTACCATCCTGTTGAAACCACATATCGTCCACATCCATATCTTCCAATTCGGGCCATAAAAAGTTCGTTATCATCTCACGATAGCGAACACCATTCACAGTAACTGCCTGACCGGCCTCATTTTGGAAAAAATACGGCCCGATGATGCCGCCAGCCCATAAACCGCACCAAACAGTCACTCTTTGTGGGTGCATTGGTTTTTTGACAATCACTCTTGGATTATCATTCGCCCAAATGCGGCAATTCTGCTTATTGACGAATCCACTGAGGTGAAAATGTGCCTCATCACTGAAGATGATTGATCATCCACTGTTGCCATTTCTTGCCACCATTGTGACCATTGACGACGCCTGAAATGGTCAAGAGGCTTTAGTTCTTGAGTCAATTGCACCTTGTAAGCGCGTAAATGCAAGTCTTTATGCATAATGTTCATCAACGACGAGCGTGAGAGGTGCAATTGTTGGGTACGACGACGAGTTGAGGTGGACGGCTCTTCAGCCACACTATCGCGAACAGCAACAATATTTTATGCAGTACGAGCTGTACGAGCATGCACTGGTGTTTTCACATCTCCTACAGACCCGGTTTGCACAAATTTTTGCACGATTTTTCCGATTGTACGCACATTTGGACGATTAGATTAACCGAAAAAATCACGAAATGCACGATATGCATTTTGATTTGAACGCCCATTTTCATAATAAGCCTGAATAACTTTAACGCGTTCTTCGATTGTGTATCTTTCCATGGTTCAAATTGAGTTAGTCTGAAATTGAGAAATGTCAAATGAAATGCAGAAAAAAACTTGATGTTTAGGTGTGGTTCACATTCAACATCGGCCCTTAAAATTTAACCACCCTTTATAACTTTTGTTTTTTAAGTTTCTGTGCTGCTTCCAGAAGATATCTTGTCGCACTATTTATGGACTCATTTATAAAAATCTTTCTATTTTCTTTAGACCCAAAAATCTTTGAAGTTAAGTTATTTCTATTACTATATTTTTTCTTCATTATAATATTTTTTTTTAGTTTAGAAACCAATTTAACCACTAAAATATTTGAATCACTTTTTTTTTTTTTTTTTTTGCATTTTTATTAATTATTAATTCATTATAACTTACTTGCTAGACAAAAAACGCTTAAAACTAGCCTAACTAACTTATCTATGTCATTCTAACTTACTGGCCCTATGCGGGCGCTCTAAGCTAAACTTAATACTTAAAAATATGTCTTTTGACGTAACCTAACTTAAATTTGTATTTATTTTTTTTTTTTTTTTTTTATTACTAATAATTACTAAGAAAAGTTTTATGTAGATAAAAAAAACTTAGTAAATGAACTTTTTGTGTGTTTCTTATATATATAAAACTTATAGACTATCTTAAAATAAATACTAACCTACGCTATTCTACCTTAATTTACTTACTCCAACTACGTAATTATATACGTATTTTTTTTTTTTTTTTTTTTTAATAGATTCAAGTGCTGTGTTGTGTTTTTTTTTTATATAAATATGATATCTAAAAAATCGGCCATAGAAAAACCAGCTGACTTCAAACTGGCTACACTGGATTATGGGGAAACGACGAAGGAGTTCCCCCTTGTTCGGCCAGGAAAAATGTCCGTACTGACGTTGTACGTCGTCTATATCGCGACACGATACCGCTCTACTAAATCGGAGACGCTCCACACTGCTGTGTGCGACGTCTCTGTCGTAGTTGAGTCGCCTATCCGCAGCTGTCCGAGCAACATGGAAGATTAGCGGGACTGCCAATCGAGGAATGCCTCTGGGGGAACAAAGCCATTAAGGCGGGCTCTCTCGTGGTACCTGTAATTGTGGTAATAAGGCCCAGAGGTCAGGTTACACATCGAGCTCATTGCTCTTGCAATATGCCTTCGAGTCAGCTTGATCAGGAAATTATCCACCCTTATTAGGTTAGCCCTGTTGTACAGGACCTCATTGGGATAGAATTTTATGTACTGGGATTCTGGTGTTCTGTATAAATGAAGGCAAGCCCTCTCAAACACCCGAATCTTTTCCAACAAGCTTGCTCCCACGTTGAACCACACGGGGCATCCATATACGAGCATGGGCCGAATGAGGCCATGTAGCAGATTACCTTTACCCTTGCATCGAGTTGCTTGCTATAAAAAAGTCTCTTTGTAAGGGCAAAAGCACCTCCGGCTCTGGCCGGAGCAGCATCTATATGTTTGTTAAAATATAGATATTGGTCCAACCAAAGCCCTAGGTATCTGACTACACTTCGTCTCGCAAGTGGCTTTCCGTGGGGTCCAACGATTGAGAACTTTCGACAATTCTTTCTGGTATTCCTAGCGGCCCCAGACAACGTCGTCCTAAAAAGAATGGTTTCCGATTTCTGGAAGTTGATCTTCAACTTCCAGTCATCGCAATATCGCTGAATCTTATCGAAGTCACGTTGCAAGAGAATTACAATGACCTCGATTTTTGGTCCTGATCTGTACGCAATCAAGTCGTCTGCGTACGCTATGGCATGGTGAAGTGATTCTATGAGATCGCTCGTGTAAATGTTGAAGAGGATCGGCGAATTAACTGCACCTTGTTGCAGACCGTTTTTAATTAGAAATGTTCCAGCAGAAATCACATTGATATTTTTGACAATGAACTCTCTACTGGTGAGCATATTATAAAGTATGTACAGCAGTGGTTTGCTTATGCCCAGCCGCTCAGCTTGCAGAAAAGTAATTCTAACCATACGGTGTGGAAGGCCTTCTCCAAGTCAATCAGGCATGCACCCGTGCATTGGTTCTTGTTTTTGTTCCATTGGATATCCGATACCAGTTTAGCCGCGGCATGTATTGTATCATGCCCGCCTTAAAACCGAATTGGTTATCCGGAATTATATTATTGTTCTCAGTCCACTTAAGCAGGGCTCTATTGATCACTTTCTCGAATACCTTGCTGATGTTCGGAAGGAGACTTATCGACCGGAGATTTGCCGGATTGGAAAATCTCCGGCCCCCTTTGGGGATGGGTTGTATTACTGCTGTTTTCCAATGCGCATTATTCAGCGCATTGTTAAACAGAGTGGTGTAAATGTCCACCGCTTCTAGAGGGAGATGTCGAAGCATAATGTTCGACACTCCGTCGATTCCCATAGATTTCTTTCTTCTCAATGATTCAAAGATCGCTTGGAGCTCCACCTTCGATATGTACGGGGGATG
This sequence comes from Pocota personata, assembly GCA_963082735.1. Lineage (NCBI taxonomy): Eukaryota > Metazoa > Arthropoda > Insecta > Diptera > Syrphidae > Pocota > Pocota personata. Next base: position 124,002,432 of record OY720429.1, read on the forward strand.
TACCCTTTCATCGGCGATGACATTGTTTGCCATAATATCGTCATTGAACTCGGTAAAACCTATGTTCTCGGATCGCCAGTGCTCTATATCATTTCGAAGGCAGAAGTTATGCACAAAGACGCGATTTTCCAATTCGGGGTTCGGGCAAATGGCATCATTCACCTTCTACACTTCCTGGAAAGTCGCTCCTGTAGCTTCTACCTTCTCCTGCGGATCTTCGGTCACAAAGAAGTTGTCATCCTCTACTGCGTTATCTGGATCTATAAATGCTGTTATCATTATTCGTGCATTGTTCGTCGTTCGGGGGATCTTAAGACACGGAAGGTCGTTTTGATTATTCCTCCGAAATATTTGATTTATTTGCGGGAACATACTCGGTTTGTACAAGGTTTATAGTCTCGACAGCAGTCTGCTTTTGTGTTGGTTTAGTGGGTCAATTCTTGCATTACGGAATATGTTTGCGTTGTCAGTATGTTGATACCGAGGTATCGTGCTGTCCATAGTTCGTTTAATTGTCTCGTCCATTTGTTTTAGGTACCAGCCAATCTCCTCGTTTGACAGATTCCTATTGGACGGTGGGTAGAGCGAATTCGAGGAGAGTGCTCTTGTCAAAGTTCTGGAGAAGCGAGTCCAACACGTCCTACTATAACTATAGGAGTACGTTTGGACAAAGTCCTCCAACTCCGCAATTTCGTTGAGAATCGTTATTACGGCACTAAGTCCTCAATGGTCACTGTCATACACAAATGTGTGCAGGCAGTTTATAGTTTGTCGGTCTATGTTGGTCAGTTGTAACCGTACGTCGAACAGCATAAGATCCAGATAGGAGCCGCTTCTGGGAAACGACGGACTATCTGTAGCTTTCAAATCGAGTTT
>OY720429.1:124008307-124018307 GCA_963082735.1 Pocota personata
TGTTGTTGTTGTTGTTGTTGTTGTTGTTGTTGTTGTTGTTGTTGTTGTTGTTGTTGTTGTTGTTGTTGTTGTTGTTGTTGTTGTTGTTGTTGTTGTTGTTGTTGTTGTTGTTGTTGTTGTTGGTTGTTGTTGTTGTTGTTGTTGTTGTTGTTGTTGTTGTTGTTGTTGTTGTTGTTGTTGTTGTTGTTGTTGTTGTTGTTGTTGTTGTTGTTGTTGTTGTTGTTGTTGTTGTTGTTGTTGTTGTTGTTGTTGTTGTTGTTGTTGTTGTTGTTGTTGTTGTTGTTGTTGTTGTTGTTGTTGTTGTTGTTGTTGTTGTTGTTGTTGTTGTTGTTGTTGTTGTTGTTGTTGTTGTTGTTGTTGTTGTTGTTGTTGTTGTTGTTGTTGTTGTTGTTGTTGTTGTTGTTGTTGTTGTTGTTGTTGTTGTTGTTGTTGTTGTTGTTGTTGTTGTTGTTGTTGTTGTTGTTGTTGTTGTTGTTGTTGTTGTTGTTGTTGTTGTTGTTGTTGTTGTTGTTGTTGTTGTTGTTGTTGTTGTTGTTGTTGTTGTTGTTGTTGTTGTTGTTGTTGTTGTTGTTGTTGTTGTTGTTGTTGTTGTTGTTGTTGTTGTTGTTGTTGTTGTTGTTGTTGTTGTTGTTGTTGTTGTTGTTGTTGTTGTTGTTGTTGTTGTTGTTGTTGTGGTTGTTGTTGTTGTTGTTGTTGTGGTTGTTGTTGTTGTTGTTGTTGTTGTTGTTGTTGTTGTTGTTGTTGTTGTTGTTGTTGTGGTTGTTGTTGTTGTTGTTGTTGTTGTTGTTGTTGTTGTTGTTGTTGTTGTTGTTGTTGTTGTTGTTGTTGTTGTTGTTGTTGTTGTTGTTGTTGTTGTTGTTGTTGTTGTTGTTGTTGTTGTTGTTGTTGTTGTTGTTGTTGTTGTTGTTGTTGTTGTTGTTGTTGTTGTTGTTGTTGTTGTTGTTGTTGTTGTTGTTGTTGTTGTTGTTGTTGTTGTTGTTGTTGTTGTTGTTGTTGTTGTTGCTGTTGTTGTTGCTGTTGTTGCTGTTGTTGTTGTTGTTGTTGTTGTTGTTGTTGTTGTTGTTGTTGTTGTTGTTGTTGTTGTTGTTGTTGTTGTTGTTGTTGTTGTTGTTGTTGTTGTTGTTGTTGTTGTTGTTGTTGTTGTTGTTGTTGTTGTTGTTGTTGTTGTTGTTGTTGTTGTTGTTGTTGTTGTTGTTGTTGTTGTTGTTGTTGTTGTTGTTGTTGTTGTTGTTGTTGTTGTTGTTGTTGTTGTTGTTGTTGTTGTTGTTGTTGTTGTTGTTGTTGTTGTTGTTGTTGTTGTTGTTGTTGTTGTTGTTGTTGTTGTTGTTGTTGTTGTTGTTGTTGTTGTTGTTGTTGTTGTTGTTGTTGTTGTTGCTGTTGTTGTTGCTGTTGTTGTTGTTGTTGTTGTTGCTGTTGTTGTTGCTGTTGTTGTTGTTGTTGTTGTTGTTGTTGTTGTTGTTGTTGTTGTTGTTGTTGTTGTTGTTGTTGTTGTTGTTGTTGTTGTTGTTGTTGTTGTTGTTGTTGTTGTTGTTGTTGTTGTTGTTGTTGTTGTTGTTGTTGTTGTTGCTGTTGTTGTTGCTGTTGTTGTTGCTGTTGTTGTTGCTGTTGTTGTTGCTGTTGTTGTTGCTGTTGTTGTTGCTGTTGTTGTTGTTGTTGTTGTTGTTGTTGTTGTTGTTGTTGTTGTTGTTGTTGTTGTTGTTGTTGTTGTTGTTGTTGTTGTTGTTGTTGTTGTTGTTGTTGTTGTTGTTGTTGTTGTTGTTGTTGTTGTTGTTGTTGTTGTTGTTGTTGTTGTTGTTGTTGTTGTTGTTGTTGTTGTTGTTGTTGTTGTTGTTGTTGTTGTTGTTGTTGTTGTTGTTGTTGTTGTTGTTGTTGTTGTTGTTGTTGTTGTTGTTGTTGTTGTTGTTGTTGTTGTTGTTGTTGTTGTTGTTGTTGTTGTTGTTGTTGTTGTTGTTGTTGTTGTTGTTGTTGTTGTTGTTGTTGTTGTTGTTGTTGTTGTTGTTGTTGTTGTTGTTGTTGTTGTTGTTGTTGTTGTTGTTGTTGTTGTTGTTGTTGTTGTTGTTGTTGTTGTTGTTGTTGTTGTTGTTGTTGTTGTTGTTGTTGTTGTTGTTGTTGTTGTTGTTGTTGTTGTTGTTGTTGTTGTTGTTGTTGTTGTTGTTGTTGTTGTTGTTGTTGTTGTTGTTGTTGTTGTTGTTGTTGTTGTTGTTGTTGTTGTTGTTGTTGTTGTTGTTGTTGTTGTTGTTGTTGTTGTTGTTGTTGTTGTTGTTGTTGTTGTTGTTGTTGTTGTTGTTGTTGTTGTTGTTGTTGTTGTTGTTGTTGTTGTTGTTGTTGTTGTTGTTGTTGTTGTTGTTGTTGTTGTTGTTGTTGTTGTTGTTGTTGTTGTTGTTGTTGTTGTTGTTGTTGTTGTTGTTGTTGTTGTTGTTGTTGTTGTTGTTGTTGTTGTTGTTGTTGTTGTTGTTGTTGTTGTTGTTGTTGTTGTTGTTGTTGTTGTTGTTGTTGTTGTTGTTGTTGTTGTTGTTGTTGTTGTTGTTGTTGTTGTTGTTGTTGTTGTTGTTGTTGTTGTTGTTGTTGTTGTTGTTGTTGTTGTTGTTGTTGTTGTTGTTGTTGTTGTTGTTGTTGTTGTTGTTGTTGTTGTTGTTGTTGTTGTTGTTGTTGTTGTTGTTGTTGTTGTTGTTGTTGTTGTTGTTGTTGTTGTTGTTGTTGTTGTTGTTGTTGTTGTTGTTGTTGTTGTTGTTGTTGTTGTTGTTGTTGTTGTTGTTGTTGTTGTTGTTGTTGTTGTTGTTGTTGTTGTTGTTGTTGTTGTTGTTGTTGTTGTTGTTGTTGTTGTTGTTGTTGTTGTTGTTGTTGTTGTTGTTGTTGTTGTTGTTGTTGTTGTTGTTGTTGTTGTTGTTGTTGTTGTTGTTGTTGTTGTTGTTGTTGTTGTTGTTGTTGTTGTTGTTGTTGTTGTTGTTGTTGTTGTTGTTGTTGTTGTTGTTGTTGTTGTTGTTGTTGTTGTTGTTGTTGTTGTTGTTGTTGTTGTTGTTGTTGTTGTTGTTGTTGTTGTTGTTGTTGTTGTTGTTGTTGTTGTTGTTGTTGTTGTTGTTGTTGTTGTTGTTGTTGTTGTTGTTGTTGTTGTTGTTGTTGTTGTTGTTGTTGTTGTTGTTGTTGTTGTTGTTGTTGTTGTTGTTGTTGTTGTTGTTGTTGTTGTTGTTGTTGTTGTTGTTGTTGTTGTTGTTGTTGTTGTTGTTGTTGTTGTTGTTGTTGTTGTTGTTGTTGTTGTTGTTGTTGTTGTTGTTGTTGTTGTTGTTGTTGTTGTTGTTGTTGTTGTTGTTGTTGTTGTTGTTGTTGTTGTTGTTGTTGTTGTTGTTGTTGTTGTTGTTGTTGTTGTTGTTGTTGTTGTTGTTGTTGTTGTTGTTGTTGTTGTTGTTGTTGTTGTTGTTGTTGTTGTTGTTGTTGTTGTTGTTGTTGTTGTTGTTGTTGTTGTTGTTGTTGTTGTTGTTGTTGTTGTTGTTGTTGTTGTTGTTGTTGTTGTTGTTGTTGTTGTTGTTGTTGTTGTTGTTGTTGTTGTTGTTGTTGTTGTTGTTGTTGTTGTTGTTGTTGTTGTTGTTGTTGTTGTTGTTGTTGTTGTTGTTGTTGTTGTTGTTGTTGTTGTTGTTGTTGTTGTTGTTGTTGTTGTTGTTGTTGTTGTTGTTGTTGTTGTTGTTGTTGTTGTTGTTGTTGTTGTTGTTGTTGTTGTTGTTGTTGTTGTTGTTGTTGTTGTTGTTGTTGTTGTTGTTGTTGTTGTTGTTGTTGTTGTTGTTGTTGTTGTTGTTGTTGTTGTTGTTGTTGTTGTTGTTGTTGTTGTTGTTGTTGTTGTTGTTGTTGTTGTTGTTGTTGTTGTTGTTGTTGTTGTTGTTGTTGTTGTTGTTGTTGTTGTTGTTGTTGTTGTTGTTGTTGTTGTTGTTGTTGTTGTTGTTGTTGTTGTTGTTGTTGTTGTTGTTGTTGTTGTTGTTGTTGTTGTTGTTGTTGTTGTTGTTGTTGTTGTTGTTGTTGTTGTTGTTGTTGTTGTTGTTGTTGTTGTTGTTGTTGTTGTTGTTGTTGTTGTTGTTGTTGTTGTTGTTGTTGTTGTTGTTGTTGTTGTTGTTGTTGTTGTTGTTGTTGTTGTTGTTGTTGTTGTTGTTGTTGTTGTTGTTGTTGTTGTTGTTGTTGTTGTTGTTGTTGTTGTTGTTGTTGTTGTTGTTGTTGTTGTTGTTGTTGTTGTTGTTGTTGTTGTTGTTGTTGTTGTTGTTGTTGTTGTTGTTGTTGTTGTTGTTGTTGTTGTTGTTGTTGTTGTTGTTGTTGTTGTTGTTGTTGTTGTTGTTGTTGTTGTTGTTGTTGTTGTTGTTGTTGTTGTTGTTGTTGTTGTTGTTGTTGTTGTTGTTGTTGTTGTTGTTGTTGTTGTTGTTGTTGTTGTTGTTGTTGTTGTTGTTGTTGTTGTTGTTGTTGTTGTTGTTGTTGTTGTTGTTGTTGTTGTTGTTGTTGTTGTTGTTGTTGTTGTTGTTGTTGTTGTTGTTGTTGTTGTTGTTGTTGTTGTTGTTGTTGTTGTTGTTGTTGTTGTTGTTGTTGTTGTTCTTGTTGTTGTTCTTGTTGTTGTTGTTGTTGTTGACTGAATTGTCATCAAAGTGTGCGGTTGGTTTAAGCGAGTGCTCCCAGTTTAGTTTCAAAATTTCGTATAAAGAAAAGTTCTTTTCAAACAAAAGCATAAATAAAACATAAATAAGACAGTGACTTTGAATATTTATTGGAAAAAAGTGACATATAATAGTGTTTTCTTTAAAAAAAATATTCACTTGAAAATCTAAAAGTCCAATAACTGCATCACTTTCTTTTGTTCGTTTATTTCTGTTTATTTTACCATACGAAGTAAGTACAATGACTTTGCGCGACCATTGTAAAGAAAATTTGCCACTTGCGGGTGATTTTGTCGTCTGTCCCTTGTGCTCTCGAAAGCTCCACTTCGACTGCACCACGGTAACCGAAAGGTCATGGAGATCTATGGGCTCCAAAAGAGAATCTTGGAAGTGCCAATTTTGCCGAAATGCTAACGAAAATCTAGGTACCACTCCATCAGAATCTTCTACACGTCCATTAACACCTGATACGCAGTCCAACAAAAGGAATCGATCTGAGATAAACAGTCCACAAAAAGAAAATATAATAACAACAACAAACACAAATGAAATATTAAAAGAACTTAGAAACATGAAAACAGAAATCAAAGGAATAGCCGACTTCTGTAATTTTGTCTCACAGAAGTTTGACGATATAAACAAAAACATTGAAAAAAACAACAACATTATGGACACACTAATGAACGAAATACAAAAACTCAAAGAAGCAAATAGAGAAAAAGATGAATGCATTTCACAAATGCAAGTACAAATAAACACACTAGAACAGCAACAACTAAAAAACACAATCGAAATCAAAAATATTCCGCCAGCACAAAACGAGAATCTAATTGAAATAATCAAGGCAATAGGCAAAACAATTAAACAAGAAGTATCAAACACAGATATTTCAGATATATACCGAACGAAAACAAAAAACGTAGAACGAACTTCAATTGTAGCCACTTTTAATAACACCTTATTGAAGAACGCTTTTATGAGCAATGCCCGCGCAATTCGTCCGATGACAATTGCTAAAATTAACCAATGTATAGAAGGCTGTGCAAAATTAAACGAGGTGCAAAACAACATTTTCATCAATAATATGCATACCAATTTAAATAAACAGTTGCTGTGGCAAGCAAAGAAGAAAGCAAAAGAAGAAGGTTGGAGATTTGTGTGGGAGAACTCTGGAAAAGTGTTTGCAAGAGAGAGCAGACGCTTTGTTTATTCAATGTATGAATGATATTGATAAAATAAAACGAAATTAATTTAAGAATTTATATATTGGAGTTCGATTTTCTTTTTATTTAACAATGGATAATGAAAAAACAGAAGAAAATATAATGTTAAACTTAAACTGTATGTCGTTTAAAGATTTTGAAGAAGCAAAATTTGAATTAGAAAAAATGGATTTTCGCTGTTTATGTTTAAATATAAGATCGTTGAGAAAAAACTGGGATGTTTTTTGTGCAAGTGTGAATCCGATCATTAAGAATGTTGATGTAATTGCTTAGTGGAAACTAATATAAAAGTAGAAGAAAATAGTTTATATTTTTTGGATGGTTTTTGTGCAGAATTTGAAAATAGAGAGAAAAGAAAAGGTGGAGGTGTAGCGATGTTTATCAAAGATCACTTGAATTATGAAAGACTAAACATTGCATGCACATCTTTTGAAAATCTGACTGTTAAGATTCTCTCTCCTTCAAAAAATAAGATTGTCAGTGGAATATACAGACCACCAAAGCACAAGAAAAACGAATTCATCGCCGAATTCGTAAAAATAGCCAACATAAAAATGCACGATGATATTATTATACTGGGTGATATAAATATAAATATGCAAGATACCACAAAAACATATGTGCACAACTATAAGGAAATGCTAGCATCGAGTGGATTATGTAATATCATTACAGTTAATACAAAAGTGGATTTGAATGTGGGAAGTGAGACACTAATTGACCAAATATTGGTGAACCTATCGGAGCGCAAAATATTCTCGGCGGTAATTGAAAGTGACATATCCGATCACTACAGTACCCTATATGGAGTTTATGATGCGGGCGCAACTGAAAGCGGCCTACCGGAGCTCTCAGTAATTAGGACTAGCGAAGTAAATCAGTTGATCAGAGCAACGGATTGGGAACCCATAATGCAAAAAAATGACAATATTACGCTTTTCAACTCGCTAGCTGAAAAAATGGCCGAGATATATGAAAAATCGACAGTCATTTACAAAAAGAAAGCCCGTCGTAGAAATACCGCATGGATTACCAGGGACATAATTGAGAGTGGCAAAGATAGAGACAGACTTTATCGTAGATGGAAAAGCAACCGAAACAACTTAACATACGAGGCCGAGTACAAGATATTACGTAACCAAGTAAACAAAAAAATATCGAGGAGTAAGGATCAGTACTATAGAGATAAATTCGAACAAAGTAAATGTGATCCTAAAAAACATGGGGGCTAATCAACGAGGTACTGGGAAGAAGAAAACCATCATTGGATGCAACTATTGTGAAGAAGTTTTCATCCGACGTAGATATGGTTGTGTTAGCTGAGGATTTTGGATACTTTTTTTCACGTCAAGCAACATCCATTATTCATGCATGCAACTCAGTAGTAGCAAATCATCAAAGCCCAACTGTGTGGAACTCTATCTACTTGGGAGAAACTGACTCTATGGAGGTATCAAACTTATTAAGCCGGCTAAACGTCCAAAAAGCGCCATCAATGTAAGTCTTGAAACCTCGACAATACCAAAAAAGCTCAAAGAGGCACTTGTTAGACCAATTTACAAGGGAGGAGCCAAAAAAGAGATAGCAAACTATCGTCCGATAGCAATATTGCCAGTCATAGAGAAGGTATTGGACCAAATAGTATCTGATCGTATATGGAATTTTGTTGAGAAGCACAATCTGATATGCAAAAACCAATACGGATTCCAGAAGGGAAAATGCACAAACAAACTCCTTGGTGATTTTTCGAACCTTGTAAACAGCAGCCTTGCTAAAACACACCATGCTCTTGTCTTATTTATTGACTTCAGCAAAGCATTTGACACCTTTGATCACAACAAGTTAATTAATGCCCTAAAAGGATTGGGATTACGAGGAAAACTGATGGAGTGGTTAAGGGACTATCTGACAGAGAGGACTTTTCATGTCAAAATCAACAACTGCTGTAGCACCGAATATGGAGTCCAGTATGGGGTTCCGCAAGGATCCAAACTCGGCCCGCTACTCTTCATACTGTACACAAATGGAATGCTGAAATGCCTGAAAAAGAGTGTTCCATTCGCATACGCAGACGACACCGCAATAGTTGTATGTCACAAGGACATAAACGAGGCAACGAGGATGATGCAGAACGAGTTCGACGAAATAGGGAAGTGGTGCCATGACAATGGACTTGTGTTAAATGCATTAAAAACAAAAGTTATGCACATCCGCAGTCCTCAATACCCGGCAGCAGAAATCAGGCTTAAGACATTTACTTGCGCCAACCAGGTTAACCGTGAAGTTATTGAAGTAGTGACTACTTATAAATACCTAGGAGTCACTGTTGACAACCACTTCCTCTGGGAGCCACACATCAACGATCTGAGGAGCAAGCTAAGAGGGTACCTATTTGCGTTAGCTTGCCTGCAGAACAAATCAACAGCTTGCGTGCAAAAGCAGGTATACCATGCTCTTACTGAGTCCAGGCTAAGATACGGCATACTAGCCTGGGGAGGTGCTGCGCAGACACATATTGATAAGCTGCAAAGTATTCAAGATCGGGCGCTTAAACTCATGTCGGCAAGAAGCACACAAACAACAGCAAGCAGAGTGAGGGTCCTAAGTGTAAACCAGATCTTCAAAATGACGGCGGCGTTAGAGTACTATTATGATCAATGCTTCCGAATACAAATCAATCATGCCTTTAACACCTTAAGAGCGGAAGGAATGTACCAGCTACCACATTTCTACAACGCCTACGGCAGGAGACAACTAATGTACACAATTCCTAATGTATTAAACAGCCTTCCACAGTGCCTAAAAAATATCATTGATGTCAAACAGAGGAAAAGAAAATTAAAACAGTATTTTTTAGAAGATATTAGATAAATACCAATTCCCACCATTCCAAAAATAATATAAATAGTACTTGAAATTAAAAAAAAATAAAAATAAAAATTTGTGTCAATTTAAAGTAACACACTATCATATATGTATTTAAATAATCATATTTAATTCAATTGCTCATTTTGATGACTAGAAGCAATTTTCTAAACACAATCTAATGCAGATAAGCCATGTGGCTCGCAGGTCTGTATCAAATTGTAATAACAAAAATTAGAACAAATAAAACATTGTTGTTGTTATTGTTATTGTTATTGTTATTGTTATTGTTATTGTTATTGTTATTGTTATTGTTATTGTTATTGTTATTGTTATTGTTATTGTTATTGTTATTGTTATTGTTATTGTTATTGTTATTGTTATTGTTATTGTTATTGTTATTGTTATTGTTATTGTTATTGTTATTGTTATTGTTATTGTTATTGTTATTGTTATTGTTATTGTTATTGTTATTGTTATTGTTATTGTTATTGTTATTGTTATTGTTATTGTTATTGTTATTGTTATTGTTATTGTTATTGTTATTGTTATTGTTATTGTTATTGTTATTGTTATTGTTATTGTTATTGTTATTGTTATTGTTATTGTTATTGTTATTGTTATTGTTATTGTTATTGTTATTGTTATTGTTATTGTTATTGTTATTGTTATTGTTATTGTTATTGTTATTGTTATTGTTATTGTTATTGTTATTGTTATTGTTATTGTTATTGTTATTGTTATTGTTATTGTTATTGTTATTGTTATTGTTATTGTTATTGTTATTGTTATTGTTATTGTTATTGTTATTGTTATTGTTATTGTTATTGTTATTGTTATTGTTATTGTTATTGTTATTGTTATTGTTATTGTTATTGTTATTGTTATTGTTATTGTTATTGTTATTGTTATTGTTATTGTTATTGTTATTGTTATTGTTATTGTTATTGTTATTGTTATTGTTATTGTTATTGTTATTGTTATTGTTATTGTTATTGTTATTGTTATTGTTATTGTTATTGTTATTGTTATTGTTATTGTTATTGTTATTGTTATTGTTATTGTTATTGTTATTGTTATTGTTATTGTTATTGTTATTGTTATTGTTATTGTTATTGTTATTGTTATTGTTATTGTTATTGTTATTGTTATTGTTATTGTTATTGTTATTGTTATTGTTATTGTTATTGTTATTGTTATTGTTATTGTTATTGTTATTGTTATTGTTATTGTTATTGTTATTGTTATTGTTATTGTTATTGTTATTGTTATTGTTATTGTTATTGT
>OY720429.1:124020807-124026877 GCA_963082735.1 Pocota personata
AAGATCAAAGCGAAGTTTATCGATGTGTTTGTCCCAAATGAAATGGCTGTCGATGGTAACTCCTAGGTATTTATAACTTTCGACAAGTTCGATGTTCTGATTCGGCAATGCACTTTGACAGATTATACTTCGAAAGCTAATGCTCTGTTGAGTTAATCTATGATGTGGTCCCCGAATATGCATCATCTTGGTTTTTGATGGGTTCAATATTAGTCCGTTATCGTGACACCATTCTACAGCTTTATCAAACTCATCTTGCATTATTCTCGTAGCCGTATCAAGACATTTATGTTGGACGATTAGCGCCGTGTCATCTGCGAATGCAAAAGGCGTACTGTTTTTGAAAACGCGAAGCAGCTCGTTTGTAAAAAGGATGAACAATAATGGTCCCAGTTTTGATCCCTGTGGAACTCCGAAAAAACCGGTGTATGATTGCTGAAACTGTCTCCCACCTTCACTCGAAAAGATCTTTCACTTAGATAGTCTTGCAACCAGTCAGCCAGTGTGCCTCGAATCCCTAATCTTTTTAACGCCGTTATTAACTTTTTATGGTTCAGAGTATCAAATGCTTTATTGAAGTCCATGAATAAAACAAGAACATGGTGGTTTTTACTCAAGCTCCCATTGATAATATCTGCAAATTCACCCATGAGTTTTCCCGTACTTTTGTTTTTTTGAAAGCCGAGTTGTTTTTCGTGGATAAGGAAATGATTTTCTACAAAGTTTTGGAGTCGTCTTGTTATAACTTCTTCCATACACTTCTCAATTGCCGGCAAGATTGATATTGGTCTGTAATTGGCTAACAAATTTTTAGTTCCTCCTTTATAGATAGGGCGCACAATTGCAGTCTTCAGTATTCGAGGAATTTTAGATTAATTCAAGCTAAGGTTTATAAGCCTTGAGATTATCGGAGCAAAAATAACAGCATTGTTTTTGATATCACGCACTCTGATACCATCGATACCCGCTGATTTATTTTCATCCATTTGTTTTAATACATCATGAACTTCTTCAGTGTTTGTTTCTAAGATGAATATTGTATTGGGTAATACGGAGTTGATATGGTGGGATATATTTGTATTGCAGCTGTGAACTATCTGCAGGACTTGATCCGAAAAGTTTTCAGCGCATTTCTTTGATAAGGTTGTCAGGCACTTCTCTAAAGGAAAGTTTTTGCTGATAACTTCGTCGATATTTTGCTTCTTCCGTCCCATTATTTCATTGACCAGGTTCCATGTTTTCCGAGGATCCGATCTAAGGTTGTTAAATTTATCTCTATAGTAGTTAGACTTCTGTATAAAGATATCCCTGTTCACTTTGTTCCGAAATTGCTTATACTCGGCTTCATAAGTCATGTTCAGCCTGTTATTCTTCCATCTTCGATACAGTTGATCCCTCAGCTTGCATTTTTCATGAATATCAGTGGTAATCCAAGGATTGTGTCTGCATTTCTTGTGCGATATAGTAGACACCGTTGAGTTCGCATAGATGTCTTGCATTGTTGTTAAAAATTTGCCATACATATCGTCAATATCATTTTCATTTAAAAGCACTTGCCAGTCAGTTGAATGTATTCGTTCGTCCACCATCCTATTTCGAATATATGACTTTGGTCTCTCTTGAATGCTAGATAAACTCTGAGTAATGGTTCCATACAAAACAGCATAGTGATCGGAGATTTCACTTTCAATTACGAAGGATAAGATTGGTCTATATATCATGCTAACCACAATGTGCTGTATCAAGGTTGATGTTCCTCTTTTTAGGTCTACTCTCGTGCTATCCTGGATCACATTCATCAACCCATGTGCAGCTAACATCTCTAGGTAGTCCTTTACATAATTTCGATCAGATCTTCGAATGTCGATATTCATATCTCCTAATATCACGATATCCCTTTTCTTATCTAGTTGTTCAAGTATAAGTCCCATTTCTCTAATAAATCCTTTTATATTTAGTTTAGGCGGCCTATATAATCCATCCACATATTTAGCTTTTTCCCCTTCCAGAATTTTTATTCGAAGACATTCGTAAAACGTACTTTCAAAACTCATGCGTTCATATTTTAAATCATTTTTAATGAACATGACAATGCCACCACCTCTGCGCTCGTTCCTGTTAAGAAATTCCGCATTAAATCCGTTTAAGGAATATTTATCATTTTCCTCTTTTTGAATATTCATTTCTACTAGAACAATTATTTTTAAATACTTCAGAAGGTTGCTTATGTTTACACAAAAAGTATTCCAGTGCTTGCGCATTGATCTTATATTGAGACACAGGCAACTAAAATTCGCATTTTTTTAAATCATTGAAAGTATCACCGCTAAAACCGTGTATTACCCTATAATCCAAATCTACTAGTATATTATTTCTATTTGTGTTTTCCATTTTTGTGGTCAGTTAGTTGTTCGTCTAAACACACACTCTCACATTGAATTTAAACATTTGCTATGAGACTGACGTCATCAACTGTCAATATTGGAACCGCATTCGTACTCTCGCTTTTTTTTGCTAGTACTCTTCCCGCTGACTCCCACACATAGCTCCAGTTTACTTGTTTTGCCTTTTCTTTCGCCATCCAAAGCAGTTGTTTATTTTGTTTGGTCAGCTGATTGTTGACGAAAACAGGAGCACTACTCCAAGCTTGATTTGGGTTGGGGGCATTGTCAGTGTTTTGCAAAACAGTTTTTAGTTGCATTGTACGGGTTGATCGTGCTTGTTTAACAAAGCAGGATTTGGCTATATGTGACGCAAATGATGCAACAATTAAAGATTTTTCAGGATTCTTCGGTTTGGTTCTATAAATGTCAGAGATGTCGCCTTTAATAATTTCCACAAGATTTTCGTTACGTGTTGGTGGAATGTTTTTAATTTCAATATTATTCTTAAGTGTTTGTTGTTCTAAAATGTTTATCTGTGATTGCATATTTTTGATAGTTTCGTCTTTTTTTGCGTTGCTTTCTTTGAGATCAGTAATTTGTTTAGCTAAGTTTTCCATTAATTTGTTGTTTTGGGTGATCTTGGAATTGAGTTCGTCGTATTTTGTTGCAAAAAACTCACAGCTGATTGCAATGTCTTTAATTTCCGCTCTCAGTTTTTTTTAGCTCAGCTAGAATGGGAGTGTCATTGCTACCAGTCAAGTTCGTAGCAACGGGACTGGTTGTAATTTCGTAGTGCACTCTCTTACTTGCTTGCACTACCGGTACCAATGGCTTAGAGGTCGGTGCCGTTGTTGAAGACGAAGAGTTCTCAGCAGCTCTCTCTTGTTGTTGCTGTTGCTGTTGTTGCTGTTGCTGTTGCTGTTGTTGTTGTTGTTGTTGTTGTTGTTGTTGTTGTTGTTGCTGTTGCTGTTGCTGTTGTTGTTGTTGTTGTTGTTGTTGCTGTTGCTGTTGCTGTTGCTGTTGTTGTTGTTGTTGTTGTTGTTGTTGTTGCTGTTGCTGTTGCTGTTGCTGTTGCTGTTGCTGTTGCTGTTGCTGTTGCTGTTGCTGTTGCTGTTGCTGTTGCTGTTGCTGTTGCTGTTGCTGTTGCTGTTGCTGTTGCTGTTGTTGTTGCTGTTGCTGTTGTTGTTGTTGTTGCTGTTGCTGTTGCTGTTGCTGTTGCTGTTGCTGTTGCTGTTGCTGTTGCTGTTGCTGTTGCTGTTGCTGTTGCTGTTGCTGTTGCTGTTGCTGTTGCTGTTGCTGTTGCTGTTGCTGTTGCTGTTGCTGTTGCTGTTGCTGTTGCTGTTGCTGTTGCTGTTGCTGTTGCTGTTGCTGTTGCTGTTGCTGTTGCTGTTGCTGTTGCTGTTGCTGTTGCTGTTGCTGTTGCTGTTGCTGTTGCTGTTGCTGTTGCTGTTGCTGTTGCTGTTGCTGTTGCTGTTGCTGTTGCTGTTGCTGTTGCTGTTGCTGTTGCTGTTGCTGTTGCTGTTGCTGTTGCTGTTGCTGTTGCTGTTGCTGTTGCTGTTGCTGTTGCTGTTGCTGTTGCTGTTGCTGTTGCTGTTGCTGTTGCTGTTGCTGTTGCTGTTGCTGTTGCTGTTGCTGTTGCTGTTGCTGTTGCTGTTGCTGTTGCTGTTGCTGTTGCTGTTGCTGTTGCTGTTGCTGTTGCTGTTGCTGTTGCTGTTGCTGTTGCTGTTGCTGTTGCTGTTGCTGTTGCTGTTGCTGTTGCTGTTGCTGTTGCTGTTGCTGTTGCTGTTGCTGTTGCTGTTGCTGTTGCTGTTGCTGTTGCTGTTGCTGTTGCTGTTGCTGTTGCTGTTGCTGTTGCTGTTGCTGTTGCTGTTGCTGTTGCTGTTGCTGTTGCTGTTGCTGTTGCTGTTGCTGTTATTGTTATTGTTATTGTTATTGTTATTGTTATTGTTATTGTTATTGTTATTGTTATTGTTATTGTTATTGTTATTGTTATTGTTATTGTTATTGTTATTGTTATTGTTATTGTTATTGTTATTGTTATTGTTATTGTTATTGTTATTGTTATTGTTATTGTTATTGTTATTGTTATTGTTATTGTTATTGTTATTGTTATTGTTATTGTTATTGTTATTGTTATTGTTATTGTTATTGTTATTGTTATTGTTATTGTTATTGTTATTGTTATTGTTATTGTTATTGTTATTGTTATTGTTATTGTTATTGTTATTGTTATTGTTATTGTTATTGTTATTGTTATTGTTATTGTTATTGTTATTGTTATTGTTATTGTTATTGTTATTGTTATTGTTATTGTTATTGTTATTGTTATTGTTATTGTTATTGTTATTGTTATTGTTATTGTTATTGTTATTGTTATTGTTATTGTTATTGTTATTGTTATTGTTATTGTTATTGTTATTGTTATTGTTATTGTTATTGTTATTGTTATTGTTATTGTTATTGTTATTGTTATTGTTATTGTTATTGTTATTGTTATTGTTATTGTTATTGTTATTGTTATTGTTATTGTTATTGTTATTGTTATTGTTATTGTTATTGTTATTGTTATTGTTATTGTTATTGTTATTGTTATTGTTATTGTTATTGTTATTGTTATTGTTATTGTTATTGTTATTGTTATTGTTATTGTTATTGTTATTGTTATTGTTATTGTTATTGTTATTGTTATTGTTATTGTTATTGTTATTGTTATTGTTATTGTTATTGTTATTGTTATTGTTATTGTTATTGTTATTGTTATTGTTATTGTTATTGTTATTGTTATTGTTATTGTTATTGTTATTGTTATTGTTATTGTTATTGTTATTGTTATTGTTATTGTTATTGTTATTGTTATTGTTATTGTTATTGTTATTGTTATTGTTATTGTTATTGTTATTGTTATTGTTATTGTTATTGTTATTGTTATTGTTATTGTTATTGTTATTGTTATTGTTATTGTTATTGTTATTGTTATTGTTATTGTTATTGTTATTGTTATTGTTATTGTTATTGTTATTGTTATTGTTATTGTTATTGTTATTGTTATTGTTATTGTTATTGTTATTGTTATTGTTATTGTTATTGTTATTGTTATTGTTATTGTTATTGTTATTGTTATTGTTATTGTTATTGTTATTGTTATTGTTATTGTTATTGTTATTGTTGTTGTTGTTGTTGTTGTTGTTGTTGTTGTTGTTGTTGTTGTTGTTGTTGTTGTTGTTGTTGTTGTTGTTGTTGTTGTTGTTGTTGTTGTTGTTGTTGTTGTTGTTGTTGTTGTTGTTGTTGTTGTTGTTGTTGTTGTTGTTGTTGTTGTTGTTGTTGTTGTTGTTGTTGTTGTTGTTGTTGTTGTTGTTGTTGTTGTTGTTGTTGTTGTTGTTGTTGTTGTTGTTGTTGTTGTTGTTGTTGTTGTTGTTGTTGTTGTTGTTGTTGTTGTTGTTGTTGTTGTTGTTGTTGTTGTTGTTGTTGTTGTTGTTGTTGTTGTTGTTGTTGTTGTTGTTGTTGTTGTTGTTGTTGTTGTTGTTGTTGTTGTTGTTGTTGTTGTTGTTGTTGTTGTTGTTGTTGTTGTTGTTGTTGTTGTTGTTGTTGTTGTTGTTGTTGTTGTTGTTGTTGTTGTTGTTGTTGTTGTTGTTGTTGTTGTTGTTGTTGTTGTTGTTGTTGTTGTTGTTGTTGTTGTTGTTGTTGTT